>MU968389.1:5009762-5151365 GCA_034641835.2 Pinus albicaulis
ATGAATTCAGGGATGTTGGTTGCCACGATAGAATTCTGAAGATTCAAGATATAATTATCAATAGATCTATTTACTTGTTCGACTTCTAGATACCCTATGAACTCAGGATTGATGATGGTAGAACCAGTAGCGCTTTCAGACTTGGTTTCAAACAATGATAACTCGAACTGATCTTCAAACTAAATATCTTCAATGTATTAAAAAACGGTGGGGTATGAGTGAGATTTGACCAAAGGAATGATGGGAGCTTCTCGACGGAAAATTATTGGGATTAGGTTGGGGTTTTCATATACTGGAGGCGGATTTGGATCAGGATTTGATCTAGTATGCCTTTTTGAAGCCAGTGTATTGATCTATTAAAAAATCCAAGGGACACAACCGATTATTTTTAGCCTATCGACTTCTAGACTTAATCATCCAAAAGTCTAGAACGAACAAGTGATACTGGGGTAATTCGCAAATCAAGTGTCGCATTCACAAGCTAAACCGGAGATCGACTGAAGCAGCGTTTATCTACTTCCGCTAATGCATAGCAAAATCGTTTCGAAAGCTACCTGGTGTGACTTCAAACTCCGTCTATAACTCACGAAATGAACACAACAATAAGAAAACCATTGAGATTTTTTTCCCCAATATGGTCTCCACTATGTTAGCGCTCGAATCTACCTTAGGCTGAAATAAGGTAAAACTCAAGGCAACATCAAACCAAGCTCGGCCTCTTAGCTAGCCCTACGAGGACAGGAGAGGGCTCTCTCCGGGTCTATCTCGGCAAAAGATCTTCAAAGGGGCTGAGATGACTAATAAGGAATACTGATTTTAGGCTAGTAAACAAATGGAAGAGTTTGATTTAAATTTTTTGGGTTTTTGTTGAAAAAATGGGAAAAACAATTTTGGGCTTGGGGATGAGGCCAGATCTTCGCAGATTTCGAGTTGGGGCAAGGTAGGCAGTTGTCTTGATGCTTTTGATTATGTGTATGGATGGATCAGAATGACAAGGAGCTAAAGAGGGCAAGGGAGAACAAGGATCCTCTCCAAACTGGCAAAAACATATAAAACTAAACAAATTTAAAGGCAGAGCACTGGAATCAATGAATTCTACCTCATTAACTCATTCATTTAGTTTCAGAAGAAAAAGAAGGGAATGGCATAGATTAAACATTAAATAACTTAAAAATAACTGAGAGAAAACACCATCAAAAATTGAAAGCCACAAGAATCCCAACAGGTGCTACAAAACCTCTGATCTTTCCTTAGCCAAAATTGCAGAAAATATGTACAATAGTGTGCCAAACTTTTCCCAAGAGTCCAACCCTGAAAGTGTCTCAGAAAATACAATAAATAGACAAGTATAACCCCTTCCCATGCCTCTATGGGTCGAGCTCATGCTTCTAGGAGCAGTTTGAACCAATTCTAAACAAGGAGCTAAAATCTAGGCAGCCAAACAACTTGCCTCTATAAGCTAGGAAACTGATCCATTCACTTGATTTTCACTTTTTTGTGAATGAATCATCTAGAAAAAGTAAATAAGTGCCAAATTTACATCATGTACATAAAATTACATCAAGAAAAACCAAAAATTACATCAAGAGGTGAAACTAGTCACAACTAGCCAAATTCCTGAGCTCGAAGGTGAAAATTTGGTCAAAATCCTCTACGCGCCGCGCTCCAAAGCTCTATGCGTCGCGCTGCATTGGACCTATTTTTGGGGCACTTCGCGGAGTCCAAATTGAGCTCATGATAGCTCTTTGGAAATCCATGGATGTTTTCTATCCAAAACAAGTGAACGTTTTCAATTTGGGGCTCATTTTCCCCTCCAAAACTTCAATTTCCCAAGAGTACTTCCTGGTGGTGCAAAAGGTGGCAAAAAGGTGGTTTTCATGGTGTTTTTGGCCCTTTTGATCATCCAGAACTTGATGAAATCTCTTGTCCATTCCTATGCATGCATAAATTTCCATAAAAAACCCAAAAATATCAAGTTTTCCTCCTGAATATGCTCCAAACGTAAGCGCGCGTCGGGTGGCGTGACGCGTAGAGCAGAAAAACGTGTTTTGTGACCAAAATTTTCAAAAATGACAAAAACTTCTCCAAATTTGCTGAAATTTGGAGCGAAGATCCCCTATCATGCCTCATGCTCAGAAAATGAAGCCACGGCCAAAATCTGGAGTGGATCAGGCCTCTTTCTCCGTTTTAGTGCTCTGCTCAACCTTCTCTTCAAGATCTTCATTTTTGCTCTGCAAACGTGCATGCGGGCCCAATAATGATTCTTCATATGACAGAGAATGTCTTTGTCTCTATTGGCCTTCTCCAAGAGCTTCTCCAGATGAATGTTAACATGCATAAGGTTGGTCTCTCGCTCAATTGGTGTCATGTCACCTGGTCTCTTCCGAGCCAATGCACGGTCTTCGCGAATTCGCCGCAACTCTGTAAGTGTATGCTGATCCTCTAGTTGTTTGTTCCACTGCTCCAGGTACTTTATCACCCACTGTGCTATATGAAAATTCTCTATCAAAGTACCAATCTCAGCTTTCTGTTCCTGGATGACTTCCCTCAGTTTTGAGCTAGGAGAGCTTGCATCAACATCGACAAGTATAAAATCAGTGTCTCGGCCTCCTGAAGGGCCCTCATCATGCATAGGCCTCTTGCCTCTGTTCTGAACCTATACCTATGCTGATGTCAAAGGCGAGACCCCTTCCACCCCATGTGGAGATAGTACTCGTGCTGCTGATGAAGTCAACGAGACCCCTTCCACCCCGGGTGGAGATAGTACTCGTTGTGTAGCTGCAAATAAGGCTCTGTGGCCTCGCTGATATGTCACATACACTGGAGCACTAATATGCTCAGTCTCAGGAATATCAAACTAGTGTGAAGGCTCTCCCTCATCATGAACTACCTCGGGAGGCGGCTGTGGCATTGTAAAGAAGTCACGGGAGATGAACTCCTCCCAAGCAATGCCCTGCTGTGCGAGCTGATGTACCACCATGATTTTGATCAGCGCGTAATGATATATGTTGTTATGCTGCTGTGCTGGGGTCTTCTTCTATACAAGAAATATCATCTGCTCTATGTTACGGTACATGAAGTATGGAATGCTCATCAACTGCACTCTCGTGAAGTGCATCAACAGCCGGATGTGATATGCATACAAGCGTGAAAAGCGCCCTTCACAACTGAAATAACGAATGATGAGTTTCATCAATGGTGCATACTCATCCTTCAGAAATCGAAAAGGAAATACCCTGCTCAGCTGCCTCATATATCCAGGTCTGATATATGGCTCATAATAGGCTCTCTCCAACTGCTGCCGCTTATTCCACTCTTCCTCGATGTTTGGTATCCCAGTCGCCTCTGAAATGGTCTCTGGTGACAAAGTAAAATCCACCCCAGCAAGGTTTACACGACCGTTATGCAAATGTAAGACAAATAGGCGAGCTAACTCATGATGATGCTGAGTTTGGGAAATCATCTCACAATAATGGAAACATGACTGACGCTGAAAACAATCCATTGGAAGCGGGCAAGCCTGCAATTGGGTCAAAGAAGTGGGCTCCTCCCTGACATGCCTACCACTTTTTCCACTTTTGTGAGACCTCCTTGGCACATTAACCTCTGTAGATGAATCACTGTCCTGCACATACCCCTGCTCATAAGGTGAATCCGTCTCTGACATGGTGCTAAAGTATGAAAAATATATGCTGATATGGTAATGATGAAAACAAGAGTTTAGTGTATGCTCTAATTCCCAATGTGTCACATATGTATCAAGGTGCTATAGGAAAAAAACAATGAGGAAAGTACTGTCAAGTGTGAGGACAGACACTGTTTGAGGGATTTAGGAATATGGACAATTTATAAGTGATATAGGAAAACAGTGATAGTGAGGGGAGTATTTTTGGGAATAGGAATAGGTGAAATGACAAAATGTAAGTGAAATCTAAGGCATAATCCTCGAATATTGTGGCAATTAAAATTTTGTCAATGGAGGGAAGGGATAACAAGTGATAAATTTAGAGTTTTACCACATGGGAACAAAAGGGAATGAAGGATGTGAAACAATGGTATAACAATGGGACTGTGGTATAATAACAGTGATCACAGCAGTGAGGAAAATGATATAATGATAGCAGTGATAAAATCATACATAACAATGGCATTAGAGTGTTTTGGCAAATGCAAGCTTTGCAACAATTTCAAATGACAATCATCACTCCTCAAACCCTATGGAGCAGATTTCGAAGTGGACATAGGGTTAAGTTTTGCACCATTCGAACACTAATATCTTCGCTTCTAAACCATAGCACCATAGCCCAAAATCATCATACAGGCTTTGAAAAACTTACTTGGAGGCGAAAGAGCCGATTTGAAACGAGTTTTGGTGAAGGAGGGTAATTTTCCAGCCTTAGAGCTCTATGCGCCACGCGCAAACCCAGTGCGTCGCGGCCCTTGGGTGCGCCGCGCCCGTGTAAAAATGAACTGCTGGTTTTTGTCCATTGCACTGCGCTCATTCTATGCGCCACGCTCTGTTCCTATGCGCCGCGCCCTTTTTAAACACACAGTCACGGTTTCAAAACAAAAATTTCGTCCTTCAACTCTTCAATTCGACCTCTGCTTGGATTTTGAGCATATCTCTTGTTGCAAATGGGTTAAATAGCTATGAAAATATCTTGCAAGAGATGGGTTTAATTTTTAGTTCTTCAAAAACCCAATTCATAATGTTTTTTGATTTGGCACTTTATCATTTCATTGAACTTCTGTCTTTTTTGGCTTTTTCATTGATTTTCTGAGTTTGGACTGATGAAATTTGTTGATTTTTGCAGGGATGTTGGTGTTTGGACTTCGGCAAAGACCAGACGCTGCATTGAAATTTTTTATGGTAGAAAAAATACATGATTGTTACAAAAAATGAATTTGACAATTTCTTGTTCAAAACAGAGTTTTGAACAAGAAATGTCCTCAGATGTGTTTGATGATGAAAATTTGAATTAAGAACCTTTTCGAAACCATCCTCATGGCCTACGGGCATTTATTAAATATATCAAAATACTGAACCCTAGACTCCAGAACTAAAAGACTCTTGTTGACCAAAATGATCATTTATGACCATGGATGACGTGAACTGAACTTCGATGAATTTTGAAGAGTTTAATTAGCCCAGCAGGTACAAGCATGAGGGAATACAAGAAGACCAAACCCTCTCGTCAGTCAATGGCATGCCCCTAGCGAAATGCAACGAAGTGAAGTGAGCGAGACACCTAAAAATGATATGCAAAAAGCGAAATGATCTCTGACGGAGGGCTGTAAGGACCGACTCTAACATTGGCTCCAATGGGGATGGTGGCTCCAAGGAGATGCCAAGAACGGCAGATCTCTGGAGGAGTCAGACAGTGCCTTCATCCATTGGGCGATGGAGTCATTATTTCAACAGATAACACAAAAACTTTTGACACATTTATTGACTGAAAACTTGACTGAAAACTGACTGAAACTTGACCAAAACTGACTCGATTTTAAAACTGAAAAGACTGATAAGACTAACTTGACAAACTTCAAACCAACTAACCTCCTTCTCCAGAATTATAGCCTTCACTTCGGGCCCCAGACTGAAGAGAAGAGATTAGTACACACTTGCGATGAAACAAAAGTAGAACGATCTATACAATGATGATGAAATCAGCAGAAAATACTCAGAAGTGGTATCGCTTGAGCAGCCGACCATTGATCGGCCCTCCAGGACAATCATCCCCGTTCATTTCCTTGAGAAGAAAGGCGTTCTGACCACGATACGCTACAATCTTAAAAGGACCCTTCCAAAGGTTTTCAAATTTTCCGTGCTTGCCTTTTTCCTCATTCCGAGCATCCCACTTCAGGACCACCTCATCCAACTGAAACTTATCTGCTTTCGCCTTCCTGTCATAAATCTTCTTAATGCGCTCCTGCAACTTGAATGTATTTTGAAAGACCTCCTCCCGTGTCTGCTGTAAATGAATCATCTGATTTATCCTTCGCTGCATGGGATCTTCCTCACTACCAGCTTCCTGAAGAAATTTGACTACCGGGACAACAAGAGAAGTGGGAAACACTGTGTCTACTCCATACACCAACTCAAAGGGAGACATACCGATGGATTTTTTCTGACTTACCCTATCAGCCCAAAGCGCATTTACTAATTTCTTGTGCCAGCCTTTCTTATTGATTTCCAGCAATTTCTTAATGATATTTACCAAAGACTTATTGGAAGACTCCGCCAAGCCATTTCCTTGCGGATGGTAGGCAGTCGAATGTTCCAAGATGATGTTATACTTATTGCAAAATTCAACCATCCTTTTTGACTTGAAGGCTGCTGCATTATCTGTGATTATCTTACTAGGACAACCAAAACGTGACAGAATGTTATTCTCAAGAAAAGAAATAATTACCGCATCCGTAGCCTGTCGGGTGGGAATTGCCTCGATCCACTTCGTGAAGTAATCCGTTGCTGTCAATATCCATCTATGCTGACCTGAAGATGCCGGATGGATTTCTCCAATGAAATCCAACCCCCACTGCTGAAATGGTGCACTGACTTCAATTGGTTTAAGAGGCAAAGGCTGTAATTTCTGTTTCCCTTCGAAAATTTGACATTCGTGACAACTCTTAACAACCTTATAGACATCAGAAAATAAAGTAGGCCAATAGTATCCCGCTCTCAGAATCTTATTCGCTGTGGTTTTCCAAAATAGATGGCCCCCGCAGTCTCCTCTATGAAAGTCCTCCAAAACTCTTTTGGCTTCTTCCTCTACCAAACAATTCAATAAAATTCCACCAGGGTCTTTCCAATATAATGCAGAATTCAATATACAAAACTTTGCAGCCCTCAACTTCAAGGTTCTACTCTTATTTCTAGGCATCCCGGGTGGTGGAGACAAATTCTGAAGTACATATAAAATGTCAACATACCAAGGGGAAGAAACAAAGATATCAAATACCTGAAATAATGCACTTTCCTCATCCTCATCAGACATAGCAGCGATCAAATTTATGTCTAAAGCATGCAGATTTGTTTCAGCCATGAGCTTGGCTAATCCCTGTCCTTTGATCAGCTTGGTTGGTTTGATCTCCACATCATATTCTAACAACGCAGCTATCCACTTACCCCGTCTTCCTTCTGGATCTGCTTGTACCAATACATCTTTGACAGCTGCATTAGGAACATAAGCTATAATGTGGGAATGTAGTATATACACACGAAAATATTTCAAGGCCTTCACAAGAGCAAGTGCTTGTTTCTCAATAATGTTGTATTTTAAAGCTCCGTCCCTTATAATTCGACTGAAAAAAGAAATGGGCTTCTCAACTCCATCTCTTTTCTGCATTAAACAGCTGCCAAAGTGTGCTCAGAAGCAAATGAAAACAAAATGAAGTCCTATGTGTAATCCGGGCTGATTAAAATGGGAGCTGAAGAAAGAGCTAACTTTACCAAATTGAATGATTTCACTGCCTCTTCCATCCACTTCACTTGGCTGTCCTTTTTCAGCATGTTTGTGATCTCTCTAAGATGCTCAACAAGATTTGGAATGAAACGACGCAGAAAATTCATCTTACCATTAAATGACTATATTTCTTTCTTGTTCCGGGGCTGTTCAATTTGTTGGATTGCTTCAACACGTGCCGGGTCAACACGAATGCCGTCTTTCGATATGATGTGGCCAAGAAGTTTGCCTTCATCCATGGCAAACAAGCTCTTTTTCGGATTCAGCGAAATGCCATATTTTCTACACTTCTGAAAAACAACTTTCAAGTGATACAAATGTTCTTCATCAGAATTTGAAAACACCGTCAAATCATCAAGGTAAACAACCAATAATACATCTTTCTCATTGGTGAAAGCCATGTCCATTGCACGCTGAAAAGTGGCACCTGCATTTTTCAAACCAAACGACATCTTGGCATAATGAAACGTTCCCCATGGAGTGGTGAACGCAGTTTTGTCACGATCGTCCTCATGCACTAAAATTTGATTATATCCTGAATAGCCGTCGAGTAGTGACATCCTTGATGCTCCAACTACTCGCTGCAGTATATGGTCCATTTTTGGCAGCGGATAATTGTCCTTCAATGACACCTTATTCAAATTTCTGAAATCAAAACACAAACGGATCTCACCTATCTTTTTCCTCACGGGCACCAAATTGGAAATCCAATCAGAAAATCTGATAGGTACAATGATTCCTGACTTATACAACCTGTTTACCTCCTTCTCAATCGATGGTAGCAGCTTCAAATTGATTCTCCTCAACTTCTGACGGAAAGGCTTCTGATTTGGTTTAATAGGGATAGTATGTTGAGTGATATTAGTGTCATACGTCTTTAAATCTGAGTAATCCGAAGCAAAATCATCAGCAAATGAAGACAAAAAACTCACGTATTCAGCTCTTACCTCCGGTGACAATGACTTGGATAACTTTACCATCTTGGGGTTTTCAGCTGTCCCAATATTTACTTCTTCAACACCTTTTTCAGTCGGCCTCAATGTCGGTTTGCGGGCTACATCATCTTGATCAAAGAGTTCCTCTAAAGGAATCAGTTCTTTAGGAATGATGTTATCCTTAAGCTGAAGCACTTCCATTTGATTTATTTTCATATCATCATTACCATCATCATGTTATGTATCTATGGAGGTATCTTTAAACTTACCCTTGTTTTGCAGGAAATCATTAATCTCCTCATCGTCCTGAAAAACTTGCTAACATCTCTGATTATCCGGAACGGTAGGGCGGTGCTTCACATGGATCTCAAACTTATTGCTGGAATTCATTGGGATTTTAAATTGCTTGCTGCTTTAGCAAGTCCATCAGCAACACCATTTTGGATGCGAGGCACACACGTCAAGGTATAGTATGAAAATAACTTCAAAATGTCTAAAATTGCATTACGGTACGCCCTCATGCGAGGATGCTTGGCTTGAAACTCACCCTTTACCTGTTTTATCACCAATTCAGAATCGCCATAGACTACAATTCTTTTCGCGTTCAGCTTTCTTAGAATCTTTAGGCCAGCAATCAGAGCCTCATACTCAGCCTCATTGTTAGAACAATCAAATGCTAGTTTGTAGGAACATACTCGCACATTGCTCGGGACCTTATTCGGAGCGGAAAATGGACTGAGTATCCAAACACCAATTCCAGCACCATCACTACCCACTGCGCCATCGAAATCCATGGTCCAAAGACCATCTTCATCATCCTCTAAGTGCTGAAATTGCGCCAGCTCTATTTTTTATGTTTGCTGCCCATCGTCTTTAGCTGATTGCTCAACAGTAGCTTGCTTTTCCCGTCTTTCTTTCTGCAGAACTTCTCTGAAATTCTCGGTAATCTCTGGTATATCTTCTGCTTGAACTAACTGACTATCTATATCATTAAAACTATTAGCAAACAAAACAAAAGACTCTAAGTCGGTATGTACATAATTTACAGGATGATTGATTGGTTTCTCCGTGCTTGTTATCATGTATTTCATCTTCTGTTCTTGATATAACTTTCTCATTTTGCCAAAGACAGGAATTGTTGCATAGGAGAAATATAACTGTAGTGTACCTTTCAACTTTTCTCCCCAAGATCTAGAAAGGAGCATCCCAAATCGGGAAGGAATGTTTGCCACAACCACATCCATCAAGAAATTCTTTGCAGGAATATGATCTAAACTTACAACCAAATCTTTCATGAGTCCGATACATATCACTCGGCTGGAATAAAATGAATACAAATCATGGTATTTCTTTGTAATGTCTAAACCCGGCTTTTCCATGATTTCTTTTGGCATAAGATTGTGCGAAGCACCGGAATCGAACATGGCATTATGTAATACAAATTCATGCAACCTCAAACTGATATAGAAGGGAGGAACATCACTGTCAGGGGACTCACCATCTAAAGCAGGCCCAAATATCAATTCAGGCTGATCATATTCAATATTCACCGTGTCAAACATTGGATCAAAATTCAGAATTTTAGAGACTTGACCTCGATAACTGCTGTTCTTCATAATTTCTGTCAAGGGAATAGATACCTTCAATTTAGAAATTTCATTCTCCAAACTAAAAGTTGAAACCTTTTCGACCTCTTTGACTGGAACTTCTTTTCTTTCAGCCTTATCCTTCAATACACTTGACTGATTTGACTTTTCTGCTGATGACGATTTCTTAGCTGCGGGATCAATTGTCTCTTTTCCTTTCTTTTGTGCTACATGTGAATCCATATTCGGTGCTGAAGCCTCTTTTCTCTTCTGAATTGGGTTTATGGGCACATATCTGTTTCTTAATGAGTATTGCTTCTACTGCGCAGACAAAGCATTCATATACCCTCTTTGGTATTCATCTGATTCTTCCTCCAGAGCTACATCATTTACTAAAATAAAATCCCCATCTTTCTGTGCAGCTGAACTTCCTGCATACTCTTCATCTTCAGTGATATAAATGGGTAGATCATCAGGAGTAAAGAAGTGGTTTTTCTCTCCTACTACGTCATCGTCATCGTCTGAATCTTGACCCACAAAGTTTTGTTGAAGAGGTGTTTTAACTTGCTACTAGGCTGCCAGCTCTTGTGCTCTATGTTCACGTTGTTTAATTCTGAACTGTGGCTGTTGCTGGCCACGGTAGTTGGGATTTCGAATCTGCGGTTCGCGCTTATCAAGCGTCATTCTTTTGAACATTTTTTCCATTTCGCGAAGCAAGTGCTGTTCTGATGTAGATGTGGAAGCTTCTTCCTTTATGGTCACTCTCTTTTCTTCTTTCAACCTGGCTCTCTTATCATTTAGATTCGCCTCAACACTAACAGCAATCTTCTGCATATCTTCCAAGGTAGGCGGATCTCTGTCTCGTAATGAATAAGCCATCTCCAGATCAAAACCATCCGGGAATTTAAGGAGAGCTAACTTTCTAGATGGTCTTAAGTCATCTGGAATTGCATTATAAACTATATTGAATCTGACAATATAGTCCTGAACGGACTCACCAGGATTGCGCTTGATGTTGTTATACTCGGCATTGATCTGAAGTGGATCTTTTTTTATTTCCCAACGATCTAGAAACTGTTGGTGAAGTTCTGCCGTTGTTGTAATGCTTCTTGTTGGCAAAGCTCTAAACCATTTTCTTACCTCCCCTTCGAAAGTTTGCACAAAAAGTCTCATGGTTACATTCTCTTCATCGATCTCATGAAGATCGAAAAAGTATGTCATCTTATCTACATGCTGTTGTGCCGGAAGACTCTGCGGAGTGCCATCAAATATTGGAATCTTGCTCTGATAATCTGCAGGCATATCATTCAACTGTTGCGGTAACACGAGAGGAGAAAATTGAGCAGCCATGGCTCTCGGCGGATTTATAATCTGTCTTGGAGAAACAGGTGGAATGGGAGCAGTAGATGAACGAGGTGTATGCGGTGGAGATGGAGGGGGAACTACCACTGATTGCTGATCAGAGATCTCAGGCTATACGAGAATGGTAGGGATAAATGGAATTTCAGTGGGAATCTGTGAACCAGATGCAATTTCAGATGGCCCAAGAGTTTCGGATGCATATTCAATGAATTCAGGGATGTTGGTTGCCACGATAGAATTCTGAAGATTCAAGATATAATTATCAATAGATCTATTTGCTTGTTCGACTTCTAGATACTTGATGAACTCAGGATTGATGACGGTAGAACCAGTAACGCTTTCGGACTTGGTTTCAAACAATGATAACTCGAACTGATCGTCAAACTCAATATCTTCAATGTATTAAAAAACGGTGGGGTATGAGTGAGATTTGACCAAAGGAATGATGGGAGCTTCTCGACGGAAAATTCTTGGGATTAGGTTGGGGTTTTCATATACTGGAGGCAGATTTGGATCAGGATTTGATCTAGTATGCCTTTTTGAAGCCAGTGTATTGATCTATTCAAAAATCCAAGGGACACAACCAATTATTTTCAGCCTATCGACTTCTAGACTTAATCATCCAAAAGTCTAGAACGAAAAAGTGATACTGGGGTAATTCGCAAATCAAGTGTCGCATTCACAAGCTAAACCGAAGATCAACTGAAGCAGTGTTTATCTACTTCCGCTAATGCATAGAAAAAGCGTTTAGAAAGCTACCTGGCATGACTTCAGACTCCGTCTATAACTCACGAAATGAACACACCAATAAGCAAACCATTGAGATTTTTTTCCCCAGTATGGTCGCCACTATGTTAGCGCTCAAATCTACCTTAGGCTGAAATAAGGTAAAACTCAAGGCAACATCAAACCAAGCTCAGCCTCGTAGCTAGCCCTACGAGGACAGGAGAGAGCTCTCTCCGGGTCTATCTCGGCAAAAGATCTTCAAAGGGGCTGAGATGACTAATAAGGAATACTGATTTTAGGCTAGTAAACAAATGGAAGAGTTTGATTTAAATTTTTTGGGTTTTTTGTTGAAAAAATGGGAAAAACAATTTTGGGCTTGGGGATGAGGCCAGATCTTCGCAGATTTCGAGTTGGGGAAAGGTAGGCATTAGTCTTGATGCTTTTGATTATGTGTATGGATGGATCAGAATGAAAAGGAGATGAAGAGGGCAAGGGAGAACAAGGATCCTCTCCAAACTGGCGAAAACATATAAAACTAAACAAATTTAAAGGCAGAGCACTGGAATCAATGGATTCAACCTTATTTACTCATTCATTTAGTTTCAGAAGCAAAAGAAGGGGATGGCATACATTAAACATTAAAGAACTTACAAATAACTGAGAGAACACACCATCAAAACTGAAAGCCACAAGAATCCCAACAGGTGCTGCAAAACCTCTGATCTTTCCTTAGCCAAAATGCAGAAAATATGTACAATAGTGTGCCAAACTTTTCCCAAGAGTCCAACCCTGAAAGTGTCTCAGAAAATACAATAAATAGACAAGTATAACCCCTTCCCATGCCTCTAGGGGTCGAGATCATGCTTCTAGGAGCAGTTTGAACCAATTCTAAACAAAGAGCTAAAATCTAGGCAGCCAAACAACTTGCCTCTATAAGCTAGGAAACTGATCCATTCACTTGATTTTCACTTTTTAGTGAATGAATCATCTAGAACAAGTAAATAAGTGCCAAATTTACATCATGTACATCAAATTACATCAATAAAAACCAAAAATTACATCAAGAGATGAAACTAGTCACAACTGGCCGAATTCTTGAGCTGGAAGACAAAAATTTGGTCAAAATCCTATATGCGCCGCGCTCCAAAGCTCTATGCGTCGTGATACTTTCAGCCTATTTTTGGGGCTCTTCCTGGAGTCCAAATTGAGCTCATGATATCTCATTGGAAATCCCTGGATGTTGGCTATCCAACCCAAGTGGAAGTTTTCAATTTGGAGCTCATTTGCCCCTCCAAAATTTCATTCTCCCAGAAGTACTTCCTGCTGGTGCAAAAGGTGGCAGAAAGGTGGTTTTCATGGTGTTTTTGGCCCTTTTGATCATCCAGAACTTGATGAAATGATTCGGCCATTTCTGAGCATGCATAACTTACCATGAAAAATCCAAAAATACAAAGTTTTCCTCCAGAAAGTGTCCCAATCATAAGCGCGCGTCGGGACGCGCGACGCGTTGGGCGGAAAAACCTGTTTTGTGACCAAAATTTTCAAAAATGACAAAAAATTCTCCAAATTTGCTGAAATTCGGAGCGAAGATCCCCTATCATGCCTCATGCTCAGCCAAAAAATCCTCGGCCAAGATCCGGAGTGGATCAGGCCTCTTTCGCAGTTTCAGTGCTATGCTCAACCTTCTCTTCAAAATCTTCATTTTTGCTCTGCAAACGTGCATGCGGGCGCAATAATGACCTTTCATATGACGGAGCATGTCTTTGTCTCTATTGGCCTTCTCCAAGAGCTTCTCCAGATGAGTGTTAACATGCATAAGGTTGTTCTCTCACTCAATTGGTGTCATGTCACCAGGTCTCTTCTGGGCCATTTGTCAATCTTCACGGATTCACCGCAGCTCTACAAGTGTGTGCTGATGTCGAAGGCGAGACCCCTTCCACCCCATGTGGAGATAGTACTCGCGCTGCTGATGAAGTCAACGAGACCCCTTCCACCTCGGGCGGAGATAGTACTCGTCATGTAGCTGCAAATAAGGCTCTGTGGCCCCGATGATATGTCACATACACTGGAGCACTGATATGCTCAGTCTCAGGAATATCAAACTGTTTTGAAGGCTCTCCCTCATCATGAACTACCTCGAGAGGCGGCTGTGGCGCTGTAAAGAAGTCACGAGAGATGAACTCATCCCATGCGATGCCCTGTTGTGCGAGCTGATGTACCACCATGATTTTGATCAACGCGTAATGATATATATTGTTATGCTGCTGTGCTGGGGTCTTCTTCTGTACAAGAAATTTCATCCGCTCTATGTTACAGTACATGAAGTATGGAATGCTCATCAACCGCACTCTCGTGAAGTGCATCAATAGCCGGATGTGATATGCATACAAGCGTGAAAAGCGCCCTTCACAACTGAAATAATGAATGATGAGTTTCATCAATGGTGCATACTCATCCTTCAGAAATCGGAATGGAAATACCCTGCTCAGCTGCCTCATATATCCAGGTCTGATATATGGCTCATAATAGGCTTTATCCAACTGCTGCCGCTTATTCCATTCTTCCCCGATGTTGGGTATCCCAGTCGCCTCTGAAATGGTCTCTGGTGACAAAGTAAAATCCACCCCAGCAAGGTTTACACGACCATTATGAAAATGTAAGACAAATAGGTGAGCTAACTCATGATGATGCTGAGTTTGGGAAATCATCTCACAATAATGGAAACATGACTGACGCTGAAAACAATCCATTGCAAGCGGGCAAGCCTGTAGTTGGGTCAAAGAAGTGGGCTCCTCCCTGACATGCCTGCCACTTTTGCCACTTTTGTGATACCTCCTTGGCACATTAACCTCTGCTATGGAATCACTGTCATACCCCTGCTCATAAACTGAATCCGTCTCTGACATGATGCTAAAATCAAGATGTTTGACAAATATATGCTGATATGGTAATGATGAAAACAAGAATTCAGTGTATGCTCTAATCCCAAATGTGTCACATATGTATCAAGGTGCTATAGGAAAACCACAATGAGGAAAGTACTGTCAAGTGTGAGGACAACCACTATTTGAGGGATTTAGGAATATGAACAATTTACAAGTGATATAGGAACACAGGGGAGTATTTTTGGGAATGGGAATGGGTGAAATGACAAAATGTAAGTGAAATCTAAGGCATAATCCTTGAATGTTGTGGCAATTAAAATTTTGTCAATGGAGGGAAGGGATAATAAGTGATAAATTTCGATTTTTACCACATGGGAACAAAAGGGAATGAAGGATGTGAAACAATGGTATAAAAATGGGACTGTGGTATAATAACAGTGATCACAGCAGTGAGGAAAATGATATAATGATAGCAGTGATAAAAGCATACATAACAATGGCATAAGAGTGTTTTGGCAAATGCAAGCTTTGACACCAATTTCAAATGACAATCATCACTCCTCAAACCCTATGGAGCAGATTTCGAAGTAGACATAGGGTTAAGTTTTGCACCATTCAAACACTAATATCTTTGCTTCTAAACCATAGCACCATAGCCCAAAATCATCAAACATACTTTGACAAACTTACTTGGAGGCGAAAGGGCCGATTTGAAACGAGTTTTGGTGAAGGATGGTAATTTTCCGGCCTTAGAGCTTTATGCGCCGCACGCAAACCCAGTGCGCCGTGGCCCTTGGGTGCGCCACGCGCGTGTAAAAATGAACTGTTGGTTTTTGCCCAATGCGCCGCGCTCTGTTCCTATGCGCTGCGCGCACTGTCAACACACAGTCACGGCCCTTCAACACTGAAATTCGCTCTTCAACCTCCAAATTCGGCTTTGCTCTGAAAATTTGTGAATGTAATTTGACAAAAACAATTTACATAGCCTTGGAACATATCTTGCAAGAGTTGGGTTTAATTTTTACTTCCTCGACAACCCAATTTGTAATGTTTTTCATTTGGCACTTTATCCTTTCATTGAACTTCTGTCTTTTGGCTTTTTTATTTATTTTCTGAGTTTGGACTGATGAAATCTGGTTGTTTTTGCAGGGATGTTGGCATTTGGACTTCGGCAAAGACCAGAGGCTGCATTGAAACTTTTTTTTTTTATTGTGGAAAAAATACATAATTGTTACAAAAAATGAATTTGACAATTTCTTGTTCAAAACAGAGTTTTGAACAAAAAATGTCCTCAGATGTGTTTGATGATGAAAATTTGAATTAAGAACCTTTTCGAAACCATCCTCATGGCCTGCGGGCATTTATTAAATATATCAAACGACTGAACCCTAGACTCTAAAACCAAAAGAATCTTGTTGACCAAAATAATCATTTATGACCATGAATGACGCGAACTGAACTTCGATGAATTTTGGAGAGTTTAATTAGCCCAGCAGGTACAAGCATGAGGGAATACAAGACGACCAAACCCTCTCGTCAGTCAATGGCTTGCCCCTAGCGAAATGCAACGAAGTGAAGTGAGCGAGACACCTAAAAATGATATGCAAAAAGCGAAATGATCTCTGACGGAGGGCTGTAAGGACCGACTCTAACACCCTCTGCTGATAGATTACATGCAAGCAGGAGGACCTAGTCTGGTACGCCTAGGGGCAAGTAGGGAAACCGTCCTATTACGACCAGGTTCAAGCAGACCTGCGCTATGGTGTGATGATTATTGGGTAGCAGGACTGCATGATACGAACCATTGCCCTTGGCTAGGTGTGTATGTCCCAGAACTAAAGCAACAATGGTGCCGATTCTACCGATCAATGGGACATGACGAGCAGAACTGTCGTACTTATGACTTAATAATGGATCATGGGAACTTATATAGGGTACAATCAGACACTGCATCGCCAAGACCATGAGGTAGAGGACTGCCTAATTTTAATAGCTAAGTGTTGTGTAACCAGCTCCAAAAATATAGGAAAAGAGATATCAACGCCTTAGAAATGAGCCACTTCGAGGGGGAAACCTCCAATACATTACATAAATGAACAATTCTTGGAAGATACAAATGAATAAAACCTCCTTCTATATATAGGAGTCTATGGGGCCACAATATAATCCTAGTTGGGCCACAATGTAATCCTAGCCGACCTAAAAATAATAATGTAAGGGCACAATAATAACAATATTGGGGTTACAGGGGTACAATAATAACAATAAGGGGGGCTACACTATTAATATAGGGACTTAACATGCCCCTCTCCTTCAAACAAGTGTTGTCCTCAACGCTTGATTATTTCTTGATGCTTTTGTATAAAATTCTCATCCTCCCATGTGAAATCTTCTACAGGAAAGTTATTCCACTTGCTGAGATACTCTGAAATTGATCGTAATTGTCGAGTTCTTGTTTTTATGACTTCTTCATAACTTCTTTCGATGTCATGTTGATCTTCCTGTTGTTTCATTAGATTCTGCACCAAAGTTGGGTTATCCTTTGAGAGTTGGGGAACTTGTTGTTGATGCTCGATGTGATATTCCACTAATTTATCATCCATATTTGCTATTATTTGATCCTTCAAACCATCCAACTTAGCCTCCATTTCTTCTTTTAAACCATCTATTTCATCTTCAATTTCTCTTCGTAAGATCGAAACTTGTTGCACTTGGTACCATAATTTTGATATCTCATACTGCAATTCTTCAACTTCATGCATCATAGTATAGATTTCTAAGGGCTTAAAGGGTGTTGAATTATTTTTAGGAGGCATTTCAGAATCAAAATACTAAAATATATGCTCAATAGGCCCTTGTAATCACTTCAAACTGATTTTTCAAACAAGATTTATGCAATTCGGAAAAAAAATACACACCTTTTACTTGCTTTGAGGAGCTCGATATTGAAATTGTATTATCTCTGTGATTGCGGATCTTAAATATCTAAAATTCAGCACTAAAGTAGCCCTCTGAATTCTCTTTTCAATGCCACAGGTCTAACCTGATTTGGATTCTTCAAGACAAAGTTTTGTCCAATCTCCCATAATGACCTAATTATGGACTGGTTCAGTAGAGCGAACTTGTACGACTTTCCACGTGTCACTGTTTCGTCCTTTGTCTCTGAAATTGATAGCCAAGAAACTACAGTCTGTTTACTTGCAACCTATTTTTACGGCACTCCAATCCGATGCCCAGAGAGAGAGTTATTGAACTTTTCCCACGATCACCTCTTTGAGATGCAATTCAGGAGCCTGAACAAGCACTACCTTCCACAGATCATATCTCTAAAAATATTGCGAACCAAGATCTGAAATTTTTTGACAAATTTCCTTAGGATTTCAGCTTCGCACCATATTAATTTCAGATTTTGAACCTTCGTATAAAAAACATTATAGCAAAAATTCCACGATGACCTGTTTAGGAGCTTGAAAAAAGACCTAACTTCCATAGATGATATCTCCGAAAATATTGCGAACCAAGCTTTGAAATTTTTAGAAAATCTTCCTCGGGATTTCGGCTTCGCACCCTAAAAATTTCAGCTTCTGAAACTTCATAGAAAAAAAATTATAGCGAAAATGCCACGATGACCTGTTTGGAGCAGCAAAACCTTAGAATCCCAAGCTCTGATACCAAATGTTGTGTAACCCGCTCCAAAAATAGAAGAAAAAGAGATATCAACGCCTTAGAAATGAGCCACTTCGAGGGGGAAACCTCTAATACATTACATAAATGAACAATTCTTGGATGATACAAATGAACAAAACCTCCTTCTATATATAGGAGTCCATGGGGCCACAATATAGACCAGCGGTATTTCGGGCTAAATGTAATCCTAAATTTACCTAAAAATAATAATGTAAGGGCACAATAATAACAATATTGGGGTTACAGGGGTACAATAATAACAATAAGGGGGGCTACACTAACATAATAAGGGGCTACACTATTAATATAGGGACTTTACACTAAGATGCAGGAAAAGCAGCCCACCCCTACGCAGAACGTACAAAGAGTTAAAACCGAGCTAAGAAAGGCGAATCCCTGTGTAAAATTCATGACACGCAACGGGCTGGTCACCCAGGGAGCAAAGGAGGAGCTTGCCTCCCGGGAAGGAGTGCCTTTCAAAGAACAAACACCACTGGCAGTCCCCACGCAGCCGTCGACGCAACCTCAAATAGAGGAAGGGGTTGAGCCCTTTTTAAAGGCATGTCTGAAGCTGATACAAAATCCGCAGGCTGTAGGAAATCTCCAAGCACTACTGAATGCTTGCGTAGTTCGGTCCAATTTGATCCCTGAGACCAAGGATGTACACAAACTATACAGTTATAAGAAGCGCACCAGAAGAGAGATGCAATTGACTGCGCAGATTGGTGACTATGAGATGGATCAGGTTATCTTAGATTTGGAGTCAGATGTGAATGTATTACCAAATCAGACATGGCAACGAATGGGATAACCTAAATTAGAATGGTCCACCATCCAACTATGAATGGCCAATCAACAAAAAATCATCCCTCTAGGGAGGTTACCAAAATTCATGGTTGACATCGCAGGGGTAAGGGTCCTAGCTGACTTTGAAGTCATAGAAATTGTGGAAGATGCGGATCCCTACCCTGCGCTCCTTGGACTGGACTGGGCAATTGACATGGGGGGTGTCATTAATCTCAAGAAACGCAACATGGTTTTTGAAAGCAAAGGTATGCCTGTCATAGTACCACTAGATCCAACAAAAGGTGCATGGTATACAAAGCCAACCTATGCGGAGGAGGAATTAGATCATATTTATAAATTAATTGCGCAGGATGAAGATCGGGTTAACCCCACGAATGAAGGAATGCTCTGCTGGAAAAGGACAGTGAATGTTTTTCTGACTCTGATGAGGAGCTGGAAAATTGGCAAGGCCGATTGCACAAGGTTTCAGCGCTTCGATGTCTTCAGACCATCAGGAATTTTTGTCACATCTCTACCACGGAAAGAAACCTACCCTGTCAAGAGGTCGCAGATGATAGTCAGAAGATGGTTGAACCTAAGATTCCCATGGAACACAGGCTAGGGGCACTATCACTAACAATGCGTGGAGCACCTACGCAAGGACCAATATTCTTCACTCAGGAGAAGTGTTGGAGAAGGGTGATCCTGCGCATAGGGACCCCAGTTGCCAGATGGAATCCGAGGTCAGTCGACCTATGCGGATACTTGCTAACATACAACACTCAAGGGTGCGATAAAACCTTGCATAGACAGGCTTGCCTGGGTACCGCTGACCTAGGCATGCGTTGGGTTACGGACCTGCCCGGACCCACGTGTAATTTGGAGAATTTGCAGACGCCTCAAGTAATAAATGGCACGAGGGCGCGTGACGCAACCCTCTGGTGCAAGGACGTTCCAACCAAGGGCGAAGCACATGGCTCGAAAAGACTGATGGCCAACTTGTAGAAACACCTCGCGTTAACCTTCATTCAGGGTACGCAAATGACATACAGGCGTCATCCGTGGTCTAACATTCCGGGGAAACGAGCTCAGGCACGCAGGACGCCCGTCAGCCCATCCTGATTTAATAAAAAATGGATCTTACAAGTACGCACAATCGGTGATAGATCATCAATGCAGCCATTTATGGTAAGATTGATCTATCTGATCGATGGTCAGTCTCATGAATGGGCTACTCCACCATTAAATAGCTCCAGAAGGTGTGCGGATGGTTGGATAATTACACACTAGGTTATTTATTCACCCTACAACATGCTCCTGCTATCTGCGTACTAGTTTTTTGTGCTCATTAACATTCTTTAGGTTTCCCGCTTTCGTGTTGCTAGGATGGACCCAACCAGAGAGCCTGGGAATGCTGAGAGCAACCACAGGGGTGAGCACTGGCTCCCGGCAGAAAGGATTGTCCACGAACCACGCACAGATGGAGCGCTGCAATGCAGGGACATGCTGCAGCTTCTCCGCAACTCCAGAATACCGCCCAGCAGAAGCAATGTGTGTTCACTCCCTCACTTTTCCCTAGTCAACACCCCCGATCCAACTACTGGGGACTTCTAACTCGATTTAGCGCAGCTATCTCACACAGAGCTACGAGGATTGTACACCAGAGTGTTGCGCGAAGTTCACCACCGTGACCGGGCCACGCAACAGCAGTATGACCTACCTCCTGAAGTACGGGACTAGCGGATTGCAGTGGTCACAGACGCAATGTGTATTATCCAGGAGCAGCTGATGTAGGGCGCACAATTGGTCGAAACAGCTACACAATTATGGACGGCAGTGCGGCACCATTCCACGCTTCAGCATATCCAGACGTAATTACAGCAGGCAAAAGATGCTCTGGACCAAGTCAGAGCATCCTCACCCTCCACTGTCTCCTCGCAGCGTCTAGCCATCTTGGACAGGATTGAGAACCTTCGTCACAACAAGCATGTCATTCGAAAACGATTGCAACCATGGGCTGACACCACACTTCAGCTTGCCAAATACGCTCAGTCTGCCATTGCGCGCCTCCACTGGCTATTGGAACGGGTCACTGCGGCTCCAGATGGCCCTACCTCCCTGACACTGGTCAACATTGCACAACGAGCTGTGGCCCAGAGTAAGGAAGTACTCCCACCACTCCTCAGCACTCTGGCCACCTTGCGCGTGCAAATCGAAGCCGCACCACTGCAGTGACTCGGGACGAGTCACAATATTGTGTTGGGGGACTGTTGGAACGGGGTCTCCTAACAAGCTACGGAACTGGTCCATTTTGAATATTTTTTATTATATTTAGCCTAGCGGAGGGGTTTTGGGGTGGGTCAAAGCCCCGAACGCATTGTAATGGGTCAAAGGGAAAACTAGGGGTCCGAAAACCATGGGTTACGAACCATAGGAAAGTCGAGGCTAGATTGTTATAAATAGAGATGCATTTTGTATTGTAAAGGATAAGAAATGATGAGCTATTGATGCGAACTATTGTTTAAGCTATCTGTTTGGGTTTTGGGGAAAGGACTCCTGCTGGCTGTGTGCGCGGAGATCCATGTCCAGCTGTGTATGGACCCTGCTGCTGTGTGTGCAGGTTGGGAAGGGAATTGTAAGGAAGAATTGATGAATGAATGAATGCGAAATATTGTTAGAGAACTGAATCTATGAGTACTGTTATGTGAATTACTGATAATAGCTATATTGTGTGTTTTCTGTCCTTAAACTGCAAAAGATCTGTATACTACGTTCTTGGATCTAGATCTGTTCAGTTCTGTTTATGTACTGCTGTTTTGATATTATAACAAGCATATAACTATAGATCTAGTGCATGTGGATGCGAATAGAGACTTAATTAACCCTGCGCAGAACAAGGTAATCGGGGATTACAGGACCTAGTGCAGCTCTGCTTGCTTTACCCATCCTTTCTCAGGGTGCGGAAACCTGGTTCCGGCACCCGCCCATACTACTTCGGGTGAGACTTTGACCTGCGCAAGCAAGTCACTGCCGAAAGGGCCAGTAGTATAGGAGTTTGTTGGCAAACCTTGCACATCGAACCTGGGTCAGGACCCCTCGAGCCAACAAAACTACAGGTTCTTTGGTGTACCACAGGGGCACACCATCCCAAGTGGAGCCATTGATATCACTCATAAAATTTTGAAACATTACTTGACATGGTCATACAGTTCACTCATCAAAAGGAAAAGGTCTCCTTAAATCATTCAAGTTGGTATAGGAAAATTTCAATTTCTACATATTTACCCTATCCTAAGGTTCAAGACTACCTCCATTTTATCTCAAGCCACCTCCATTTAGGTTAAGTCATGTCCCATCAGTCATCATTTGCTGATAGTTTTCATTTCCCAAGCGTTTAAATTTGAAAAAGGACACTTAAGCCACTTTTACAACTTTTCATAGTGTTTTATACTGCAAAACAATAGTTTTCGCTACGAAATTGCCTAATAGTTTCGTAGCGAAACTGTCAGAGGATAAACTAACTACGCTACAAAAATCTGTTTTCTTACCTGTCTTGTCAAATTCGATATGAAATGTCATTTCATGATTGGAGGAGTTAGGGTGGACGTCATTCAAGTCTCTTATGGTTAATTCAAAGGTACATAGCCATGTTTGAGGTCATCATTACCCTTTTTGGCATGTATGTGTCATGATTAAAGCATGAGTTGTCATTTAAAACATAAAAACATACCCTAAGCTGATATTTGTCATTCAACATTCATTCTTGCATGTGAATCATCTCATTGTCACTGTTTGAGAGTTGCCTCACCACACCAAGCAACTTGTTGTCAAATTTGTCTTTACAAGTGTCACCATTTTAAGAGGGCAACTTGGTTATAAAAGGAGATGGTCATGCACAAGAAAGCATACAAACGAGGCTCTATGGATAAGATAGAAGCCCATGGACTTTAAGTTATTCGTGGAGGACCCTAGCTTTGCTGAAGTATGCATCAGTTCAAGTTGTTTGAATTTCTGCTGGAGCTAACAAGGAAATCGCTGTGTTTTTGGACTATTTGAGCAGTAAGTTTAAAGATTATGGATGAAAAGAGATGAATTTGGAAATACTGAGAGAGGTTATTGTCAAGCACAAAACAAGGAAAAATAACCTCTTTCACTTTTCTCACAGGTGCTATCAATTGGAAGATATAGGGATGTCTTTGGGCCCTATTTTCAGAAAACAAAATTTTCCTGTTTTATACATGTTTTTCAAATGCAGATTCTGGACAACTGGAGATGGTATTTAAAAAAACAAGAGAGGTTTTTCTTAAAAAAAATCTGATCTACAAAAAAAATCCTCTAGTTTTGCAAAATCTATCAGGGATTCAGAAATATGAGTTCATTTCTAAACTACAAATTCTGCCTTTTTAGGTTGTTTTCGTAGCATACCTCAAGCTTAAAGCCAAAAATACGCTACGAAAAAACCTGTAGCAGCCTTTTTGTATCTAAAATCACTTTTTGCAGTTTTCAAGGAGGGAGATTGATGGTGGTGATGTGTCATGACTTGATTGACACCATGGAACAACAAAGGAGCGAATTTATTGGGTGCAGAAGCCATTTTTTCAACGCTACCAAAACTCGTTACGAAACTGTCCTGTTTTCGTAGCGAGCAATTGTTAAAGGTTTTGGAGCATCTTAATGGAAGTTTTGGACAGCTAGACTCCTCCAACATGTCAAGGGAGCTTATCATAAAATACTTATGACTTGAAGGAAGTGCTGTGGAGACAAGTCATCAGCCAAAGCAGATTTGAGGATAAGGGTCATGCTTTCCTAAAAATTAGGGTTATGCTCCATAGATCTAGGAGGGTTTTTTAATATGTAAAGTTGTGATGAATTTTCATGTGTCTTTCGAGCATGTGATACTTATGTTTTAAATATCATATAACTGTTTCAAAGATAAGGTAGAGTTAGGTAATAAATAGGAGTTAGAGTCCTATTAGGAGATGTTTTCTTTAAGGTGTAGCTGTCAGTTTTCTGTTAGAAGTCATGTTTTTCAGTTATGTGATGTGTCATAGGAGAATTCGATGGTCTAGCCACTAGGTAGATCATCCTTATTGTAAAGAAGGTCTATTTAAAGACAAAGCATCGAAGTAATCAGAGGTTGGAGATTTTTTGCACCAAACTTCTGCTTTATGTATTTTGACTTATATCGGTAATACAAAGTGACTTTCTTCTTGATAGACTTGAGATTCTCATGGGGTTTTTAATGTCTTATTGATCTACATCTTATGTTTTACCACTTGCAGTAGATTTCATTTCTATTACTCAGAATTCATAACTCTATGCTCCCACTTCCTTTAGTAATGAAATGACTGTGTTTTCCTATGTTTTATGAGTGAATTGCCTTTGTTAAATACCTCTATCTGCCTCAGCTTCCATGTCAAGGAACCTTGCCACTGAAACTACTGATTGTTGACTCCATAAGCCCAATGGTAGCAAACCTGCATTCTTTCAACCTACAATCATAAAAAAAAAGATATAATTTCTAGAGTTAGCCATCTAGCACTATCATTAACCAATATCATAAAATCCCTTTGAGAGAGCCCTCTCAGACTGAAGAGGCTAAGCTTCAGTCAAAAGATGGTTTGAAACAGTTACACTAAGTTGTTTGATTAGCAGCCAATCAAGTACAATTTTGTGATAACATAACCAACAATTTATAATAGCTACATTTTGGTCAAGCAAACGTGATTGACTACATCTACCTTGTTATATTTTTTTGTTATATTATAGTTGCTTATAATTTTTATTATGTTTTTATTGTAATGATTTAAAAAACTTACACCCTATTTCAATTATAAATTTTATTGAAAAAATGGAGGTGCATTTTATCATTCTATATAGATGAGATGTGACATAAATAACACTTTTGCAATATTAAGTTCTATAACATAATAACAATAACAATAATAACACTAATAATAATAATGCATTTTTTCCATGATAATTGTTTTAATATTCCAAAAAAAGAATATATATGTTATGGTCTTTGAAAGAATATTTAAATTCAACAAAGCTAGAAGTCATCAAAACAATGCTCATTACATAAGTTGCAAGAATTGTATATAGTTGAGAAAGATAACAATCATTCCTCCCAACTACCTATAATAAACCCAATAGACAAATAATGTCATATAGTTATAAAAAACTATTATATACAATATAAATCTTATATATTTTAACTATCAAATTCAACATTTTTTTTCAAAATATTATATATAAATATTTTTTTATATATTTAATTTTTTTGAAATCCATATTTATATATATATATATATATATTTTTTTTCAATTATTTTAATAAAATCAAAATAAATTCAAAATAATCACAAACAAAAAAAACTCTAAAACTATTAAAAACAAATTAAATTTGATTTATTTGTGTTAAAAAACCCCACCTTCCTAGTATAATAAGAAGATGAATACTCCACATAAATAAACACTTCTATAAAAATATTCATTATCTAATAGCAAATTCCCATCCATACAAAAATAAAGAATATTTCATTATCTAATAGCAAATCCACATCCATACAAAAGTAAGAATATAGAAGTATTTCATTAGCTAATAACAAATCCACATCCATGTATAGAATATAAATTATAGCCGCCACCTATTCCCTGATAAGTTGGGGTTGATATTATCACGCCACCTCTTCCCAAATACGTTGGGGTTGATATTACCAAGTATTCGTGACCCTTTTCTATCACTCTTATCATATAAAATATTTATAAACTCTCTATACCATGACCTTAACATATATTAAACTGAAATACCAACATATTTCAATAATAACAATATTTTTAAAAATGCACCAAATCCAAAAACACCACATTAAATAAGAAATAATAACAACATAAGCAATCAACTACCTCCCTACCTCCCTACATTCATCTCTAATCCATACATCTACCTCCCCACATTCATCTCTAATCCATACATGGGACCCATATTTTACCATTAAATAAATAAACTACGTTTTATCCTTTTTGAACTCTTTTTCCACATAATAGAGTGGGTATGACTAAACACTGGTCTTCTATTGATGTGTAAGTGCCATTGGATTTTGCCAAAATTATCTTGAGACAAATGTGTGTAGGTGAGAGAGGGCAGAACCCTATAACTTTATCTCAATCCGTGTATTCCAAACTACTCTCTACCTTTATCTCCAATCCATGTATTACACACTACTGAACTAAGCCTTCCAACCTTTCTGAACTTTTCTCATCATGACAGTGGACATGAGTGAAGACTCTGATTTTGTTAGCAAGCTAGGTGTTGTATTTGCCCAATTTATCATGATGACAGAGAGTGTATGAGTGAACATTCTTATTTCCATTGACATGTTTTTGTAGTTGGATTTGCATAATCTTTCATAAATTTAAGTAAATTTGAGTAGACTGTGAAATGAACTAATGAACTTTTACAGACTTATACAGAACCATGAACTTCCTTTCTCCGTAGACTCAGCTTTGCTTCGGGAGAGTGGACTTTTTATCTGGCTCCATATATTGCAACAACTACAATAATGTAATAGTAGAGTATTACTACTGGACATTTCTTTGGGAGTTTTGCAGTGCCATCATCAACATCTAATGCTCCTATGGGTTGCTGGAATGGGTTTTCCCAACAATCTACAAGTAATTTTGACAGGCAAGTATAAGGATAATATCTATGATGATAGAAAAATAATGTTTCTTTTATTCAAAAGTATAATAGCTGGGCTTAAGCTAAGGTAAGGTTCATGTTCTCAGAAAGCTTTGGATTCTTACCCACCCATGCCCATTCTGAGAGTAAACTCCATTGGTTCAGAGATAATGCTTCTTCTACTTATTCTATTATGACAGAATAATAATGCTTGCTTTTGCTTAATTTAATAATAGCTACGCTTAAGCTAACCAAGTGTTCATGTTCTCAGAAGGTTTAGGAATCATACTTATTCACATAATAGTCTCCATTGATTCACAGAAAATGCTTCTGCTACTTCTTCTATGATGATAGAATAATAATGCTTCCTTTATTTAATTTAATCACAGCCACGCTTAAGCTAAACTAATGTTCATGTTCTCCAAAGCTTTAAGAATCATAGCCATTCATAGAATAATCTCCATTGATTCAAAGATGGTTGGGTGTCAAAGAATGAATTTCGTTGTAATCACCACCACAAGGGTAATAGATTTAGGGTTAGGGTTAGGGTAAATCGATGATAGACGCAGGCACATGCACAGTGAGGGTTTTCTTTTTAGAAATGGATAACTAGGAAATTAGGGGATTACATACTTAAAGTTTGGCGGAGGAGGATTTGACGCTTCTGCATCGGGTGTGGGTTTTCAGTTTGAGGATTTGTGTAAGAAAATGGCTGCCAATGGCGAGGACAATGGCAATGGCAACAACAACACTGTGGATGTGGTGATAGTGGGCAGCGTAGGTTTTAATTTATTAAATTTAGATTTTACTTTCATCATCTATCAGAAGAGAACTGTGATTATGAACTGCTGCAGTCTGTCTGTCATAGCTAGGATTTTTCTTTTTATTAAGTGTATTTAAGCATTATATTTTCTCATAACTTTGTACTACACGCCCATCCTGCAACTCATTCGTCCACATACTGTTTGTCTTTTACCCTCCATTGTTATCTTCGGCTTGTTTCGATGCCCTTTTTTCCTGACTTTATATGAGGCACGAAATTAATAATGCAATTAATAATTTCATTGCTATTATATGTGCGCTGAATCATTTATATATTGTTACTTTTTGGCCAAAGTTACTTAGTTACATAAACCTACGCGGCAGTTGCCGTTTTTGATAAATTGCCATTCATATGTATATACTTGCTGCCTGCGTATGCAGGAGTCTCCTTCCATGCAGGTCAGCGGTTCTGGCGTGGGACGTGATATGTTTCCGGTCAATGATTTGTACATTCCTCGCACACCAGCTGAGGAGAAGGCACAACTGCATCAGGTGAATACTTGTTAACAATGAAAAGTCAAGGCATAGATATGAAGTTTTAGACAATACACTAATCAACAACTTCATGTTTAGGCCTTGGACGAATCCAAAAGGACATCAAGAACAGGAATAGATGATGCAAGTCTGTCAAAGGTCATGGAGAATGCAGCTAAGATGCGTTCATGGCTATATCGTTATGTTCTTGAGAAGGAAGCACGACTGCGACAGGTTAGTATAAATTTGTTAATTGAAAAGTCAAGGTGATGTTTTAGGAAATAGACTAATGAACAATTTTTTGATAAAATTGGTGTTCATATATACGTGCATTTTCATTCTAATGGGACTTATAGGAGTCTGCGAGGGCAATGGCAAGGGCAATAGCAACACCGTGGTTGTGGTGGTACTTGTCAGGGTAGTTGGTTTTGTTTACGTATTTAGATTTTGCTTTACTCGTCTATCTAGGACCAAATTGTGATTTTGAATTGCTACAGTCCATCTGTTATAGCTAGGGTTTTTCCTTCTATTATGTGTATTTAAGCATTATATTTTCTCATGCCTTTGTACAACATACCTATCCTGTAACCTATCCATTCACTCAGTTTTAGTCTTTTACCCTCCATTGTTTTCTAGACTTGCTTCCATGCATCTTTACTGAATTTATATAATGCCACCATTAATATGATGACAGGCAATTGATAGTTTCATTGTTAATATGTGTACTGAATCATCTATATACTGTTATATTTGGCCAGAGTTATCAAGTTATATAAAACAAAGAGCAGTTCCCTTTATTGATAAAATTGCCATTCATATATACTGTCTACAGGATTCTGTCAGGCAGATCACAACCAGGGAGAGGTCTCGATCTCCCTACCAGAGAGATGCTGATGCAGACATTGCATGGCAGCAGAAAAGGCAGATCACAACCATGGAGAGGTCTCGTTCACCCCACCAGAGAGATGCTGATGAAGACATTGCATGGAAGCAGAAATGGGTAAAGTTACCAGCATTTTACATTCTTGAACGTATTATTATATTCTATGGATGTAAGGTCATGTAGTTCAGTGAGGATAATTCTACTATTTTTTTCCTATCATGGATTTTGGGGGTTCTGGGGTTGGAGGCAATATGCATTTTGTCAACAATTTGTATATTCCTTGTACAACTGCATCAGGCTAATACTCGTTAATAGTAAAAAGTGAAGGCATAGGTTTAAAAATTTAGGAATTGCACTAATCAACAAATTCATGTTTAGGCCTTGTATGAGACTCAAAGGACTACAAGGAAACAAGTAGATGATGCAGGTCCTTCAAAATTCGTACAGGATGCAGCTGAAGAATATTCATGCAGTCTTCGCTGTCTTGCTGAGAAGGAAGCAGAACTGCAACAGGCTAGTACAAACTTGTTAACGTTTGAAAAGTTAATGTAGATGATTGATGTTTTAGAAAATTCACTAATGAACATATTCATGTCTAGGCTTTGCTCAAGTTGGCCAGGAATATAACAGAGGTACGAGGCAGTTTTGGCCCGTTAGGGGCTGTGAATGATGCAGTTGAGGCTGTATATGCCATGAGTATGCATTTGGTACAGGACAAACAAACTACTAATGGTTCATCTACGTTGCAGCTTAGCACACAGGTACATGAGGTCCCTCAAAATACTGATTATCCATATGTTTTGCAGCTCGGCAAACAGATACATAATGATTGCGTGTATATGTGCTCACAGATGTAGCAATTTTCATTTGAAATTCCTTGTGCAACTGCATCAGGATAATACTTGTTAATAATAACAAGTGAAGGCATAGGTTTAAAAATTTAGGCACTGCACTAATCAACAAATTCATGTTTAGGCCTTGTACGAGACTCAGAGGACTACAAGGAAACAAGTAGATGATGCAGGTCCTTCAAGATTCGTACAGGATGCAGTGGAAGAGTATTCATGCAGTCTTCGCTGTCTTGCTGAGAAGGAAGCAGAACAGCAACAGGCTAGTACAAACTTGTTAACATTTGAAAAGTTAATGTAGATGCTTGATGTTTTAGAAAATTCACTAATGAACCTATTCATGTCTAGGCTTTGCTCAAGTTGGCCAGGACTATCACAGAGGTACGAGGCAGTTTTGGCCCGTTAAGTGCTGTGAATGATGCAGTTGAGGCTGTATATTCCATGAGTATGCACTTGGTACAGGGCAAACAAACTATTAATGGTTCAGCTACGTTGCAGCTTAGCACACAGGTACATGAGGGCACTCAAAATACTGATTATCCATATGTTTTGCAGCTCAGCACACATACATAATGTGTGTGTATATGTTCTCACAGATGTAGTAATTTTCATTTGAAATATTTTTAATTTTATAATATTATATACTGAGAGGGTAGCAATTGTTTGATTGCAGAGAGAGGAGCATTGTCTCCAGCAAGACCGACAACATCACAATCACCAGGATAGCCATAATTACTAGTCCAGACTCCAAACATGCCATTGTAGACTGTAGTAGATTCTGTATTAGGAGTCTGGTTATGTAACTTATGGCCCACATTGGCATTTGTGCACATGATGACTAGCCATATGTGTACACATTTATAAATTTCAATGAGATTAGTTTTTTATCTAAATATGTTCAGAAAGTGTCCATGTTTCCTTGGTTTTCCTACCCTTTTCATGCAAAGATGTATTAATTGATTTTAGTTACTCTTAATTTTGATAAGTGTTTTTGACAATTATTATTTCCTGTCACTTTTTCATATATATTTTTGCTTTCTAAACTTTGCAGGTCTTACCTTCTGATAGAATATGCATTCTATTTATGTTTGTTTTTCTTGTGGAAATGTTTGGCCATGGTTGTTTCCTATTCACTGTTCTTCATTTTAATGCTTTCCTGTATGGTTAGGGTGAACCAGAAATGATTTTATATGCACGTTGTTGATATCTTGACCAGCTCTTCATTCTCATTGAGTAATATAGCTCTGTGAAATACTAGTTTATATCTGTTTTGCAGGTTCAAATTTTGTAGCTAAATACCAGCACAGTTACAAAAAAAGAATAAAGAAAAAAAAAAAAAACCTATTGGATTTAATTAGTTGGCAAAACAAGTTGCATGGGCACCTGCTGTATATACATTCTTGGTCCACTTGGCAAAATGTGTCTTGTGGATGGTAAACTTGCAAAAAGAAAACTTAAAAGTCTTGCATCTCTCTGTCTGTAGAGATGGATATTGCATCCTTCTTTATTTTGCACATGGGATACACATTGCTTTTGCCATTATTTTACAACTATTGAGTCAAAATTGGTGGCTTTACTCCTATGGTGAAGAGATACAAAGTTATATTATGGAATCATTCATCTGAGGGAATCTCTCCCATTATTCCCAAGGCTCGGTCATTCACAGGCTGTGAATCTTTTTTGTCCTGCCAGAGTGTCCTCTGAAACAAGGTTGACATGAATATACACATAAACTGACCACACAACTGACTGTAAAAACAATACGTATCTAAAATAAGGTTCGATGCCTGTTTCTTTCCCTGCAGGTTATTGTCCACTGGGGTAGTTTCCTTTTTTCCTTCTTGGAGACTTTGGTCCATTCTTGTCATTGGTCTTGGAATGGTGTGACTGGTTCTTGCAGCTCACTGTCTTCCAGATCTTCATCATTGTGCACTTTCTCATCTAGATAGCGTTGTTGGATTTCCAATATTTTCACGACCACTTCCTCTTTCTCTGCCATGTTGGCCTTGCTCGCTTTGGAGGGTTGGTGATGAATTTGAGAGGAGTAACCTATATTTTAGACCTTTGCTGATGGAGGTGGTGTTGCCTTTTGCTGAAGCCATAGGTGGTTTTGGATCCCTGTTTAGCTGGCATGGATGTGGAATGTTCAAAGCCTTTTGTTTTCTCTCTCCTGATCTGATGCCTTGGTCTCTGGAGTAGAATGGGCCTGCTTTTCTGTAGGCTGATGCTTTTCTGACCGCTGCTTTTTGACATCCTTATTTCTTCGTCCTTGCATTGGAGCCCTGCCTCGGATTCTTGGAGCTTGCTGAGCTGTTGTGGCTAGCTGGACAGCTGCTGAGGAGTCCTTGTTGATTAGATGATGGTCCTCTGTTGCCCCATCCCACTGGGTTGGTTTTTGCCGTCGTTCTCTTGAATGTCCAGCTTTTGGATTCTCGACACAGTGAGCTGTCATGTGTTCTGTATCTTGGCAGGCCCTACATTGAAAGATAACTTTCTCATATTTGAAAGGTTAGGTCCAAGTGTAATTTCTTGTCTACCCGTTTGAGTTCTGCCAGAAGTTCTTTGTTGAAATCGTTGTCTATGCAAATGCAAGCATAGGTAGTGATATCTCTACAATGCATTTCAACACTTCCAAAGTGGGATTTGCTTAGGTCATGTCCTATTCCTACAACAAATGGAGAACCCAGAAATGCTAACGGATGTTAGGCATTCTTACTCAGACCGGAGCAGTGAAGAGTGAGTTAGATGTAGGATCAAAGGTAAGGGTTCACAGCGTAATGCAGAGTCTTGCTTTTCCCCAAAACCGAGTGCTGGAGTTGAAAATCCGGTGCTTGTCTTCTGCTAGGACAAATTCCACAATGAAAATTCATTTGCACACAAGTAAATAAGGGTTTCATCCATTCTCTCTGGTTTCCAAATTTTTGCCATCCTTTGGTGCAAGTCTGTTAGTAGAGACATTCTTACTCAGACCGGAGCAGTGAGGAGTGAGTTAGATGTAGGATCAAAGGTAAGGGTCCACAGCATAATGCAGAGTCTTGCTTTTCCCAAAAACTGAGTGCTGGAGTTGAAAATCCAGTGCTTTTCTTCTGCTAGGACAAATTCCACACTGAAAATTCCTTTTGCACACAAGTAAATAAGGGTTTCATCCATTCTCTCTGGTTTTCAAATTTTTGCTATCCTTTGGTGCAAGTCTGTTAGTAGAGGCATTCTTACTTAGACCGGAGCAGTGAGGAGTGAGTTAGATGTAGGATCAAAGGTAAGGGTCCACAGCATAATGCAGAGTCTTGCTTTTCCCCAAAACCGAGTGCTGGAGTTGAAAATCCGGTACTTGTCTTCTGCTAGGACAAATTCCCCAATGAAAATTCCTTTTGCACACAAGTAAATAAGGGTTTCATCCATTCTCTCCGGTTTCCAAATTTTTTCCATCCTTTGGTGCAAGTCTGTTAGTAGAGGCTGTTAAACCTGCAGATGAGTCCATTATCTTTGAAAATTTCCTATAGCTCCACTGCGTCTTTGACTACTGCTATGTAGGCCGCTGGTGCTTGATCAACCATTTAATCTGCAGGTAGTTGCAGGGAGAACACTGCTGGAGTTTTGTTGAGGACCACATCCTTGAAAGGATGCCCTGTAGTTGCCACAGATGAGGGCGTAGAACCAGAAGGGAGGGGATCTGAACAGGGCGGCTTGGCTTGCCAAGGACTGAAGATTGGCTTGCATTCAATGTGAGGGGAGAAGAGTGTTGGAAAATCAAGGCATTTGTAGATTAATATTGATTTTTCTTACGTTACTTTTGATATTTGTTGGCATTTTATTATTATGTTTTTCTTTTTCATCAAGCAATTATCAAAAACACAAAGAACACAAGATATAGGATCCATGGCAGGGCAAAACCCCACAACTAGGGAAAACCCAAATAATCCTCTTCTTATATAGAATCAGATCAAAATGAGACCTCCAAGACCGAAAGACCAAATCCAAGACCTCCTCAAGCCCCAAGTCATCCCTCCATGATCTATTCCAAATAAGACAACGTCTACCAAAGTCAATGAAAGTCAAACTCTTCACAAACTGCTCCAGTCAAAGTCTCGGTCCTGCAACTTCAGGTCTGCAATTCGACTTTAAACTTCGGCCACTGCAACTGACACAGAAAAACCCTAATCTGCCCGCACATATGGACATAAAAGATATACGTTCAAGTTTTCTTCCTTTGACAGTTCCTTCTTCTTCTTGACTTTTTCGCTCTTTTTCTTCTTGTCCTATTGTAGATCAAACTTGTGTAATGTGTGCTTCAATAGGTCGAAGTTTCTGGCTATATATACACCTTTCAAGAGGTCAAATAGCCTCAAATTCCATGATGAAAATTCCTTTTGCACACAAGGAAATAAGGGTTTCATCCATTCTCTCTGGTTTCCAAATTTTTGCTATCCTTTGGTGCAAGTCTGTTAGTAGAGGCATTCTTACTCAGACTGGAGCAGTGAGGAGTGAGTTAGATGTAGGATCAAAGGTAAGGGTCCACAGCATAATGCAGAGTCTTGCTTTTCCCCAAAACCGAGTGCTGGAGTTGAAAATCCGGTGCTTGTCTTCTGCTAGGACAAATTCCACAATGAAAATTCCTTTTGCACACAAGTAAATAAGGGTTTCATCCATTCTCTCTGGTTTCCAAATTTTGCTATCCTTTGGTGCAAGTCTGTTAGCAGAGGCATTCTTACTCAGACCGGAGCAGTGAGGAGTGAGTTAGATGTAGGATCAGAGGTAAGGGTCCACAGCATAATGCAGAGTCTTGCTTTTCCCCAAAACCGAGTGCTGGAGTTGAAAATCCGGTGCTTGTCTTCTGCTAGGACAAATCCCACAATGAAAATTCCTTTTGCACACAAGTAAATAAGGGTTTCATCCATTCTCTCTGGTTTCCAAATTTTTTCTATCCTTTGGCGCAAGTCTGTTAGTAGAGGCTGTTAAACCTGCAGATGAGACCATTATCGTTGAAAATTTCCTATAGCTCCAATGTGTCTTCGACTACTGCTATGGATGCCGCTGGTGCTTGATCAACCATTTAATCTGCAGGTAGTTGCAGGGAGATCACTGCTGGAGTTTTGTTGAGGACCACATCCTTGAAAGGATGCCCTGTAGTTGCCACAGATGAAGGTGTAGAACCAGAAGGGAGGGGATCTGAACAGGGCAGCTTGGCTTGCCAAGGACTGAAGATTGGCTTGCATTCAATGTGAGGGGAGAAGAGTGTTGGAAAATCAAGGCATAGATTAATATTGATTTTTCTTACTAGATAATTACTTTTGATATTTGTTGGCATTTTATTATTATGTTTTTCTTTTTCATCAAGCAATTATCAAAAACACAAAGAACACAAGATATAGGATCCATGCCAGGGCAAAACCCCAAAACTGGGGAAAACCCAAATAATCCTCTTCTTATATAAAATCAGATAAAAATGAGACCTCCAAGACCCAAAGACCAAATCCAAGACTTCCTCAAGCCCCAAGTCAGCCCTCCAAATGATCTATTCCAAATAAGACAACGTCTACCAAAGTCAATGAAAGTCAAACTCTTCACAAACTGCTCCAGTCAAAGTCTCGGTCCTGCAACTTCAGGTCTGCAATTTGACTTAAAACTTCGGCCCCTGCAACTGACACAGAAAAACCCTAATCTGCTCGTACGTATGGACATAAAAGATATACGTTCAAGTCTTCTTCCTTTGACACTTCCTTCTTCTTCTTGACTTTTTCGCTCTTTTTTCTTCTTGTCCTATTGTAGATCAAACTTGTGTAATGTGTGCTTCAATAGGTCGAAGTTTCTGGCTATATATACACCTTTCAAGAGGTGAAATAGCCTCAAATTCCACAATGAAAATTCCTTTTGCACACAAGTAAATAAGGGTTTCATCCATTCTCTCTGGTTTCCAAATTTTTGCTATCCTTTGGTGCAAGTCTGTTAGTAGAGGCATTCTTACTCAGACCGGAGCAGTGAGGAGTGAGTTAGATGTAGGATCAAAGGTAAGGGTCCACAGCATAATGCAGAGTCTTGCTTTTCCCCAAAACCGAGTGCTGTAGTTGAAAATCCAGTGCTTGTCTTCTACTAGGACAAGTTCCACAATGAAAATTCCTTTTGCACACAAGTAAATAAGGGTTTCATCCATTCTCTCTGGTTTCCAAATTTTGCTATCCTTTGGTGCAAGTCTGTTAGCAGAGGCATTCTTACTCAGACCAGAGCAGTGAGGAGTGCGTTAGATGTAGGATCAGAGGTAAGGGTCCACAGCATAATGCAGAGTCTTGCTTTTCCCCAAAACCGAGTGCTGGAGTTGAAAATCCGGTGCTTGTCTTCTGCTAGGACAAATTCCACAATGAAAATTCCTTTTGCACACAAGTAAATAAGGGTTTCATCCATTCTCTCTGGTTTCCAAATTTTTTCTATCCTTTGGTGCAAGTCTGTTAGTAGAGGCTGTTAAACCTGCAGATGAGTCCATTATCTTTGAAAATTTCCTATAGCTCCACTGTGTCTTCGACTACTGCTATGGATGCCGCTGGTGCTTGATCAACCATTTAATCTGCAGGTAGTTGCAGGGAGATCACTGCTGGAGTTTTGTTGAGGACCACATCCTTGAAAGGATGCCCTGTAGTTGCCACAGATGAGGGTGTAGAACGAGAAGGGAGGGGATCTGAAGAAGGCGGCTTGGCTTGCCAAGGACTGAAGATTGGCTTGCATTCAATGTGAGGGGAGAATAGTGTTGGAAAATCAAGGCATAGATTAATATTGATTTTTCTTACTAGATAATTACTTTTGATATTTGTTGGCATTTTATTATTATGTTTTTCTTTTTCATCAAGCAATTATCAAAAACGAAAAGAACAAAAGATATAGGATCCATGCCAGGGCAAAACCCCAAAACTTGGGAAAACCCAAATAATCCTCTTCTTATATAAAATCAAATAAAAATGAGACCTCCAAGACCCAAAGACCAAATCCAAGTCTTCCTCAAGCCCCAAGTCAACCCTCCAAATGATCTATTCCAAATAAGACAACGTCTACCAAATTCAATGAAAGTCAAACTCTTCACAAACTGCTCCAGTCAAAGTCTCGGTCCTGCAACTTCAGGTCTACAATTTGACTTAAAACTTCGGCCCCTGCAACTGACACAGAGAAACCCTAATCTGCTCGTATGTATGGACATAAAAGATATATGTTCAAGTCTTCTTCCTTTGACACTTCCTTCTTCTTCTTGACTTTTTCGCTCTTTTTTCTTCTTGTCCTATTGTAGATCAAACTTGTGTAATGTGTGCTTCAATCGGTCAAAGTTTCTAGCTATATATACACCTTTCAAGAGGTGAAATAGCCTCAAATTCCACAATGAAAATTCCTTTTGCACACAAGTAAATAAGGGTTTCATCCATTCTCTCTGGTTTCCAAATTTTTGCTATCCTTTGGTGCAAGTCTGTTAGTAGAGGCATTCTTACTCAGACCAGAGCAGTGAGGAGTGAGTTAGATGTAGGATCAAAGGTAAGGGTCCACAGCATAATGCAGAGTCTTGCTTTTCCCCAAAACCGAGTGCTGGAGTTGAAAATCCAGTACTTGTCTTCTACTAGGACAAATTCCCCAATGGAAATTCCTTTTGCACACAAGTAAATAAGGGTTTCATCCATTCTCTCTGGTTTCCAAATTTTTTCCATCCTTTGGTGCAAGTCTGCTAGTAGAGGCTGTTAAACCTGCAGATGAGTCCATTATCTTTGAAAATTTCCTATAGCTCCACTGTGTCTTTGACTACTGCTATGTATGCCGCTGGTGCTTGATCAACCATTTAATCTGTAGGTAGTTGCAGGGAGAACACTGTCGGAGTTTTGTTGAGGACCATATCCTTGAAAGGATGCCCTGTAGTTGCCACAGATGAGGGCGTAGAACCAGAAGGGAGGGGATCTGAACAGGGCGGCTTGGCTTGCCAAGGACTGAAGATTGGCTTGCATTCAATGTGAGGGGAGAAGAGTGTTGGAAAATCAAGGCATTTGTAGATTAATATTGATTTTTCTTACATTACTTTTGATATTTGTTGGCATTTTATTATTATGTTTTTCTTTTACATCAAGCAATTATAAAAAACACAAAGAACACAAGATATAGGATCCATGCCAGGGCAAAACCCCACAACTGGGGAAAACCCAAATAATCCTCTTCTTATATAGAATCAGACCAAAATGAGACCTCCAAGACCGAAAGACCAAATCCAAGACCTCCTCAAGCCCCAAGTCATCCCTCCAAATGATCTATTCCAAATAAGACAACGTCTACCAAAGTCAATGAAAGTCAAACTCTTTACAAACTGCTCTAGTCAAAGTCTCGGTCCTGCAACTTCAGGTCTGCAATTCGACTTAAAACTTCGGACCCTGCAACTGACACAGAAAAACCCTAATCTACTCGCACATATGGACATAAAAGATATACGTTCAAGTTTTCTTCCTTTGACAGTTCCTTCTTCTTCTGGACTTTTTCGCTCTTTTTCTTCTTGTCCTATTGTAGATCAAACTTGTGTAATGTGTGCTTCAATCGGTTGAAGTTTCTGGCTATATATCCACCTTTCAAGAGGTCAAATAGCCTCAAACTGGGTTGACTTTCGTTGGCAGGGCCGACTTGGTCTTTGGAGTTCAAATTGACATTATAGATTAAAAAATAATATTTCTTTCTTGAAACAAATTCCCCAAAAGGTTCTTTTAGATATGACAATAATTCTTTTGACTCATGACAAACCCAAGGAGCATGAAATGCATGTGTAACCTAGAAGACCATTAAATGGAGCATGAAACCCATGCTTAAATAAAATTCTTTTTCTTTTTAACATAAAAATACAAATTGATGCAATAATGAAGACCAAACCTTTTTACTTTTCCAACACTCCCTCTTAACTAGGGAGGTATTCATAATGACTCAACAGGTCTATCTCGAGTTGAAATATTCTCAAAAGAAGGGATCTAGATTGATAAGCATCAATGATCAAAGCACATTGCTGGGAGGCATTCAATGAGACATCACACCGCCTCACCGAGTTACATACTCCACGTAAGATACTCGAAGTATATCTTTCTGGGACGAACAAAGTTTTTACTTCAAGTTAAATACTCTAGAAGATTTGGAGTATGTAGATATCCATTGAAGAAACAAGTATATATATTAAATGTATGAATAAGAATGATGTTTCAAATGAGAGTGAGGGCTTGCTTATATATCCTAGGCAGGTGTCATTTTATGAACGGTCATGTCCTTTAGCGACATACCTCTTTTTTAACTAATTAGTAATTAATCATTATTTATGATGTGTTATTATTATTTATATTTACATTATTTATATCTATATTTTATTCATAACATTGCCTTCCTCCTCAAAAAGCTTGCTGATGATAAGGCTTGATCTCTTTCTCTGTTTCAAATGTCTTTTCATCTCGAGACTGTCATCTTCGTCGATACTATTGATTTGTGTAGTTTGGGAGGTAATTCAAGCCTGCGGGTTCAGGGTTTGGAGGGAAAAGCACCACAAGAGCAACTTGTGGGCTTGGAACCCAAGTGAGGGGTTTTTCACCCAACATGATTTGGGCCAAAACCGTGATGAAGACACGACATGTGATAGATGAGGATGATAGTGCTCGACGATATGATTCCAACGCATCGATAATCGTTCGAATCCGAGTTGTCGTTAGAGAGAAATGAATTTTTGAAGTTGACAAGGTAATTATTGGTTACCAAGTCATGTAGGCTTGTTGTAAAAGAGTGCCAATAGATGTGTCTCTTCAAGTAAATTCGCGGAGGCTTAAAGTCTATAAATAAAACGTGTTTGATCCTTGTTTCATCATCCATTTGTGAGAATAATACACTAAAGAGTAGCTCTGAGATTTCAAATGGTCTAGTTGCAACATATGAGTGACTAAAATAGCATGGAGGAGCCTAGAAAACCAACGAAGGAGTTATGTGTTTGTTGTAGCTAACAACGTGGGAATTTATGGGTTGTTTGGGCGTAGTTTAGTGATGTTTTGGGTGTGTATTGTTGGGCAGCTTAGGCCGCGACAAGGAGGAGAAAAATTGAGTTGTTGTGGGCAGATTGTGGTGTTAAGGGAGGACCACAACATAAGCTAACTGTTAGGCTAGGCCGTAGGACATAACCAGTAGTTAGAGGCCCTTTAAGGGCAACGTCTAGGTGGACAGGCCTAGAAAGGGGCAACGTGGAGGAAGAGGTGCCTTCCCTTGGTAGACCACAGCCAAAGAAGGTTTATGATGCTGACTGTGTAGGGTGTAGGGTTGAAGTTTGTGCCCTAACCAGAATTGCAGGAACAACAGGAAAGCGTAGTGAACAACAACAATTTGTAGAGGTGTAATGGGTCAAGGAGTTGATTGTGTTTTAGATCAAGAAGTTGCAGCTTTTTGAAGTGATGCAAATGACATTTCGAGGTGGTGAAGCGTCATATTAGGAGCAGATTCAACACTGACGAGATTGGGTGCCATAGGTATGTTAGAGGGCAGCGTGTTGGCTACACAAAGTAGCCCTATACTAGCTATCTTGAAGGACAAAGAGCAGTTGACGTTTGGGTGAAAGAAGGTGCTGAAGTGCAACACTTTGATGGACGAAAGTTGTTGCTATCCTGGCAGATTGGAGCTCAGGATTAGGCCTACCTAGAGAGAAAATTGGATTAGCCCAAGTACACTCTACAGAAGGACGTACAACAGTGTTAGGTGGCAGCCCTCCTGCACAACGTTGCACGAAGCGGGGACATTTTTTGGAAGCAGGGACACGGAAGCGTCATTTTCAAAAAATCTAGGAAGCGAAGCGTCTACTATATATATATAATTTTATTTTTTTTCATTTATATTAAAAAAACATCCAAAATACCAAATTAATTGTAGAAGATATGGAAGTATGCATATTTATACATAAATCAAGATAGATATGACATCCATTGTACATTAATGATTAATTATTTGAGCTTAAACCATCTATAATCTAGATTCTTCTCCTCTTGTCTAGCCTTTGTCTCTACCTCGATTATCTAGGGACATTAGTCAAAATTGCCCAAAATTAATCAAACTACCTAATGCAAGCCTTAAAATATGGCAGAAAGAACTTAACATGCTTGATCGATGATTTTGAGTTGATTGAAATGGAATTTTTTGCTAACGACATGACAAAGGACTTCAACAATTAACACCACCAACACTAGGGTACATATAGGGCTTGGTGCTCTTGATTAAATGCTAATCACATACCCTCATACATGATATAATCTAATGAAATGCCACCATACCATTGATCCTGAATTCTTGAAAACTATTAAGTCTGCTGAATTTTGAATAGGATGTGAAATTCTATTTTCTACATATGAAGTCCAATCAGGCTGGAACCACTCTCAAACATCCTGAGTCATTTCATGGCAATGTTAAAAATTTAAGTACAAGAATGAAAATGAAAAATAAAGGAGAATGTCACTTTTACTTTAAAAATTTAACATTACCATGAGAGAGAATCTAAGAAACATCTAAGGAGGTGAAAGAGAGCTTATATATTTTTCATCCTATCCCTAACTCAATACTAACCCACCCTCTAACCCAATTAAAGTTAAAAATAAAAAATAAAAATAAAAGAAAGTCGTTTTTTTTTTGCTGCACTAGTCAGATCCATACGGCGCTGTACGGAACCACTGGCGATCCGTACAGGAAGCGCGACGCTTCCGTACAGGGATCCGCCATATGGAAACACAGATCCATCCATACGGTTCCCAAAAACCAGGAAGCGTCAATTTTTTTTTGAAACGTGTTTATGAAATTCCGAAATGCATTTCGGGGAGCAAATCCCATATGGTTCCGTACAGACCGTGTTTCGGGGGTTGGAGCCGAGGGGGGGGGGGGACATTTCCTGCAACATTGCTCCTGGAGTCTCTATGTGTAGTGGCTTTGATGGACTAAGGCACTACTAGTGAGCAGTACGAGTGTGAAGGACTGACAGGACAAGATACGACAGAGAAGAGCTGCAACAAAATTTGTCATTGTATCTTGTATACAACAAATTGTTGTATTATTTAGATTTGGTTTAATATAACGAAGATTGGTGGTTGTACATTATTATACAATTTTGCTTAAAAGTATGTATGATTATAAATTGAATTGGGGGCAAAAATTTTCTAAAATCAAAGTGTTCAGAATCGCTCGAAACCAGAACAACCGAATAGGTCTCATCCTCCTGATTCTGGTGCACTTCGTTTTGCTCAAAACAAAGTCCGTATGAGAAAATTAGAGTGTTCTGATCACTTGGATAAACATGTAAATTTTGGTGATAGGGATGTTGACTAGGCATCCGTACAACCAAGTCAACAAAAATAATATTCCTTCAAATATTCCCGGAATATTTCCCCTAGGTGGACCAGTGAGGTGCTGACAAGTGTCAGCTGATGATTGGTTTCTAGGTGGGTGATTTGTCGCAATGTGATTGGTTTTGGTTCCTCCAATTAGGTGCTAAAATGTGGCTAGCCCGGAGGCTGCCACGTGCCCCTCCAAAGGTCAAAGTCATATTTCTGTCGTGTGGAAAAATTATCTTATGGTGGAAGGGCGGAGGTTTGGCTCGACCTCGTGATCTCCCCCACACAAACAACACACTATACCAAGTCCGCTCCAATCGTTTCTTAACCATAGTGGATGTCACATGTATTTAAAGTTTAAACATTGGTATAGCGGAGGAAATGGGGGCCAGCCCCATGGAATATGATCTATGGCCATGACTGTGGTGGAGGCCAGAACATACAACACAAAGTTAACCATTAAGCGCAACTTAATTAACCGTTAATGAGGGTTTAAAATGCGCTAATCCTTTTTTATTGAGGATTTTGTTAAACGCGCTTAACATTCTAAACTCACACTTAATGCGCCCTTATAATTAATTAATCCGACCTTTAATCGCGGATTAAGTTGGCGGAGTCCGCCAAATTCGGCACTAGCTCTAGAATTGTTGGGGTTAACTAGAGCTGCTCCAGTTTTGGAGGAGCTTTTCTAGGAAAAACTAAAAAAGCCATAACTTTGGCATATTTCGACCAAATTAAGCTCAGAAAGAGTCAATCATAGTTTATTTGGATGCTCTGAGCATGATGGTGGAGGTTGCAGAGGCAGATGAGCACTTCTATAAGTGATTTTTCCACTTTGAAGATTAAAGAAGCCTAGGACCGCCAGGAGATGAGGCCATGTTTAGATCACCTGAAGACCATTTGCTGAGCCAGAAGAGGCTACCTAGGGGTTTTTGGGTCTTCTAAAACCAATGGAGCAGGTTCCAAAGCCATTGGAGCAATGTAGGTGCATGTAATCAGATAATTGACCATTAATCCAAAGAGGGTCAAGCCATTGAAACAGGTCCATGGAGATGTAGCCCAGGAGGGGTGAATTTTGTTATCAACTTTGTGTAATGTGCTTGTTGTGAATTATTTCTATACATTTACTTGTTGTTCATGTGTTTTTTAAAACTAATTTATCTAATGAATTGCTCATAAAATACACACAAAATTTGACACACAAACCCTCTCATAACTTGCTATTTGAGATGATCCTTAAGCACACCTTTATTATACCGATGAGGAAGCTAGCACAACAAAACTAGTTTGTCCATATTCAGATCAAGTTGGTATCAGAGCACAGTTTAACTCATTTTAGCCCTGAGATGGTTTGGCAAGGTTAGCTAGAGAATTAGCTATCGGTTTTGTATTTGTGCAAGGAGAATTTAACTGTGTGAAAGTTTATGTGTGTAAGGAAAATGTCGAGATTGAGGACTTAGCTTTCAAATCTCAGCAAAGAAGCTTTTTATGCATTACAAGTGTGATGGCAGCTTCATCCAACATTGTTTCTAATCAATATTCCTTGGCAAGACTCTTTGATAAAGAGATGTTGCAAAAGCTCTACATCATGAATGATATGGTCCAAGATATGTATGAAGATAAGAAGGAGAGCACTATATTTCAAGAAAAATTGATTGTCATGAAGGAGGAGAAGCAAGAGCTTCTTGAAAAGATGCATGAGATGGAGACTCAACTCAATATTTCAAATGAAACCCTAGCCAAATATGTGCATGAAAAATAGGTATGCAATTCAAGTTTATCTTATATTTCCTCTCAAAATGAATGTGTAGGTGCTTTTGAAAGACACACTGGAGGAATAGGGTCCAAATTAATGATGAAGATGAGCTATGAAGGTAAAGGATTGGGAAAACATGCACAAGGAATAATTGAGCCAATTTTTGTTGGGGAAAGACATATGTATTTGGGTCTTGGTTATGGAAAACATGATGAATAATGCTCCAAAGCCAAGGAGGCACATGAAGGTGTTCCAAGAAGGACTTCATTACATATTCATTACCCCAAGCTTGTGAAGTTTGTGTTCATGAAGAATGCAAAAATTTTTCACCCACTTTGCAAGAAGATGCTCATAAGCGTGCAACTAATGGAAATGGAAAACAAGAGGATGTTGAAAGCTCTAAAGTTATTGAAGCCATTGTTGTTATTATGAAGAGAGACACTACCTCATCAAATTCACCTCCTAAAGAAGGTGACAAAGGTGAATGTGCAATGTATAAATCTACCTTTAACCAAGTTGCTTTTAACTATGATAAACATGGAAAATCCTCACATAATATTTGGAGAAAATTTACATGTTCCTTTTGTGGTTTGAATAACCATACTGTTTCGAGCTGTTGGAAGATGATAGCCATACACATAAAACTTTTAAAACAAAGGAAACAAAAAGCCAAAGGTCCATTGGATAATGAAAACCATGTTTAAAAGAAGAGGCAATTATTTTACACTCATTGCCATAAGCAGGGTCATCTTGTAGACAAGTGTTGGACTTGTATCCAACAAGTCATCCACGACAGTTGAAGAAGGTGGAAAGAGATCTTGATAAGAATGGAAAAGAGGATTCCATAATTGATGTGGGTTAGGATGATTCACATGATGAAGTGTAGCTGAAAGAAGCGTCATTGAAGTGGTTTGGAAAGAGATGGTTAGATTTCTTTACCAATTACGGCCTTACATTTCTTTTGACGATTGATGCATTTCTTTGCCAATTGAATGCATTTATTTTTTCTTCAAAGTATGATGCATATTGAACGAAGCAAGATGTTGGAAAAGAAGAGTTATTTTGACTCACTTGGATGCAACAAAGATGGAAATTTGTAGTTGAAATTTGCATTTGAATGCATTTCTTTTTCTCTAGAATGCATGTTGCATGTTTACGACAGGAAGGTGTTGAAAGTGGAGTATGTTGACCAAATTTTCTGCAACAATACCAAATTTGAATTGGGTCAAAATTTGGTCATTTCAGCGCTTTAAGTACTTGTACATACCAATGGAATTCTTGTACTTGTGATTGTACTTGCGAGAGAGTTGAGAATTGTATACATGCATGAAAGTTTGTGTGAACAATGGACTTTTTGATAGTTTCATTATGCTTGAAAACGCGTGAGTGATTGCCTTGTGTTGGTTGATTTCTTTGTTAACATGTATGTTGTCAACTTGAGAGTGTTGATCATTTTCACATGCATGAGTGATTGGCTTGTGTTGGTTGAGTGCGTGTTACATGTATGTCTTATTGACTTGGAATAGTTGATTTTGTCTCCAAATATGAAAGGGAGATGTTGACGAATTGTTTCATGAGATGTGAAATTCTTGTTGTTTTGGGAAAAAAATTGTCAAGTGTTGTACATGCTTTTGTTTGACTTGAGAGTCAGTTGTTTGAAGAGACATGTTTTGTCGACTTGTGTTTGGTCAATGGATTTGTACACCAAGATGTAAGAATGCATGGCAATGTTCACATGATGTGACATTTGTTGCTTTGAAGTAGCAAAATAAAGAGGTCGTCAAGTTATGTTTCTTACATGATGTGTTTTGCAAGTTAATGGTTTTTTCTTGTGACAACATGTCTCAGGATTTTGGAAGGTTCAAGGCTCGAGCGAGAGGCTCATGATTAGCCTTCATTCTCAAATCATAGCATGAGAAGCATGTCAATACTGGAGGATGATGGAATCAACAAGCGAAAAGTGGAAAAGATGCCAAAAAGTTTGCAGCCAAAACAACAACCATTGTAGACTATTTGATGTGTTGACGCAAAAAAAACAAAAGAGATGGCAAATGCATTCTTCTAGATGTGGAAATTGGAATCGTGGAGGTAAAAATAATGGTCATTTCTTTTCTTGTGATTACTGATATTGGAACTCATTTCTGTAGTTCACTTAGGTGGGCTTAACTTGGAGAAGTGGTTTCCAAGGAGAAGCTTGCATCAAATGCATGTGTGTGCAAAGGAGGAACAAGATTCTTAGTGGGAAGGCCATCAGTCAAATTTCCAAACACAGAGAGATTACTTTAGTAAATCAAGGTATTTAATCAGTCAGCAAACAACCAACAAGTGTTGGATTGGGTTAGCAACGAAATGAGTACATTGGTTGAAGTGCCAAACCATTTGCAAGGCAAGGCATGTCAGTGAACCCAAGTAGTTGTCATGGAGATTTTTCCAAGTAGAATCAAGTTGATAGAACTTGGGAAAGAGAAGAGTATTCAACTCTCATCAGATAGCCAACTTTTGTGGGTCCAAAAGGCTGTCAGTGGGAAGGAGTGATCAGCCACTGAATTGGGGGCAAAAATTTGCTAAAATTCAAAGTGTTCAGAATCACTCGAAACCAGAATGACCGGATAGGTCTCATTGTTAAACACCATGTTAAACACACACATGGTGTATGAGAAAGAATAAACACACACACAACAAGAAACTCAACACACAATGAAGGATAAGCGTGCAGCTCTATTTTTTCCATTATACATGATGTACATTTATAGTACAATGGTGTGACTCTTGGTTTCACATTCCAAAGTCACTTGGACTCCATTGTGACTTTTCGCATTCCACACCTACCCATGGAGGATTAGGTGTTCTAACATTCCCCCCCTTAATCCGAAGGGGTATGTGTGAGTCCAAGAAGAGAGTTGTAATACAAATCTGCAAAGTATACATGACAGCACTTGGGTTGAATCAACTCTCTGAAATGTTGGCAAAAAGAGGTGGTTTAAGGATGACCACCAACACTGGAACATAATACTTGTTGTAGTTCCCGGAACTCTTCCAAAACTGGCAAGAAGCTGAAAGCTTTTGCTAGAGGAATTGTCTCTCATAAAAAAAGGGAGACCTTCAACCTAAAAGAAGGGAGGTCTACAACCTGTGATAGTTTAAGGATGACCAACAACACTGGAATGCTTGAAGCATTTCCTGGAACTCAACCAAAGCTAGCAAGAAGCTGAAGGCTTCTGCTAGAGGAAGTGTCCCTCATATATGAAAGGGAGACCTTTAACCTAAAATAAGGGAGGTCTACAACCTGTGATGGTTTAAAGCTGTCCACCAACCAAAGGCATGCTCATGGGCATTCGTGTCTCTGGCTACAACTCTGAGCCTATAATGACGAATTGTGGCTCAGGATCGCTTGAACTATTGTGTCTGTGGCTACAACTCTGAACATGGAATGAGAGATTGTGGCTTAGGTTCGCTTGATCTAATGTCGAAGCTTGTAGATGACCACAATTTCCCCCCCCCGTCAGGGACAAGGTGAGATGATGGCAAAAACTCAACTGCAGGTTTGCTCAATATTCGTGAACATGTTCTGACATGTGACTTAAACATCTTCTTGGCTGCTGATGCCCATTGCCAAGAAGCAATCCATCCAAGACGAATCTTTGTTCTTGCAAGAGGTTTGTTTATGAAGCATCTGTCTGAAGAATAAGTGTGTCGACCACAGTGCTTGCATGGATGAAGATCAAAACAATGATCTTTCATGTGGCCAACTCGATCACAGTGTTGGCATTTTACAATATGTTGTTGTGAAAGCGAAACAGGATCTGGAACAGCTACAGGTGAACTGTCATACAGGAATATGGCACTCTGAAATATGATGGGCTTGGTGTAGTCTGGAATATGAAAGGACACATCCTTTTCATATCCAAGACCAGTTCGGTGCTTGTTGTGGACAAGCTCTTCCCAAGGTCTGATGATGGGCTTGAGAAGTGCAGGCTAAGCTGCTGCATCTGCATGAAAATCTGCTCTTGTACAAGGAACTGAATGTGGATCAACTGCAACTTTGCTGACTTGCTGTTGATGGGAGTCTTTCACAATGTTCTGAATAGAAACAGGTTCAGAATGGTGACTCTTTTGCTAAAGTTCATCTTGCTGAAGCTGAGATTCCAACTGCAAAAACTCAATCTTCTCATGTGCATCTTGCAAACAACTTTGAATATTACAAAGAGCATTCTTTCTCATTTTTATCATATCATCAACATTGGAGTGAATGAGGTTATTCAACAACTCTAATGCCTCATTGATTTTAGCCATTTTCAACAACTTAGGCTCAAAAAATAAAGGGCGTCGGCTTCAACCGAAAATGCACCCGTTTACAATGTGATTCAATTTTCTTTCAACAAATACAAATGACTCCAAAGAAGTTCCAACTATGGAAATCTCAAGGTACAAAATGTGCTCTGTTAGTATGAAACCTTTGTCGAAGTGTACGAAAAAGGATCACTTTAGCTACGCATAACTAATAGCCCTAACAACAATAGTGGCTGCCAAACATCTTCAGATCTGCGGTTAGTTAGACAAGAAAATAGCTGCAAAAGACAAGATCTATGTATGGAAAGACATTAAGCAGTAAAGTAAAGGGTTTACTCCATGCATCCAACAGATAAGACAAGAACACAATTTTTTGAAAGAATTTTATATTACAGGGAACCTGGGAGGAAAACAAGGTGGTGTATCCAGCTCTCCTCAATGGGATGGGTTCTTTGTAATCCTCAGCACTTCAGATCTAAGCTTTCTCTCTCTTGCAAGTGTAGAAAACCCAATGTAAAAATGAAGCTCAATGGGAGCAAAATGATGAAGAAGAAGACCAAGTGTATAGATCCAGAGTGATCTAGTAGGCAACAAAAGGTGAAGAATAATGGGAAAAACCCTCCTATTTATAACAAAATATTGGGACATTCTAGATCTTGGTACATGGGTTAACCAAATCTAGATCCACTTTTTATGGAATATTTTATTATATTTGTTGGAGGGAAAAGGTACTTGACTTGGGTCAAATCCCTTAATTTGTCAAAAATAAATAAATAAATGATTTATTTATCTTTTTAAGGAAGCGGTTAGAAGATAATCAAATAAATAATGATTTATTTGATTATTTAAGGAAGTGGTTGTAGATAACTAAATAAATAATGATTTATTTAATTATTTGTGGGTGATTTGGTCATATTTAACAAGGAATATCATCTAAATAAGGTTTAAATGATTATTCCTAGAAACAATAAGATAAATAAAGGTTTATCTAATTAATTTCTTTGATTTTGGGTTAAACATGACTGGGAATAATAATTAAACTATGGTTTAATTAATTATTCCATGAGGAAAATCAAACAAATATGGGTTTGTTTAATATTTCCTTTTGGGGTTTTCTGTTTTAACATAGTGAAAGCAGTTTTACTTAGGGTAAAACTGGTCTTACATGGTGTACTTGGGTCCATCTAATGATAATAGGTTAGATGACCAAAAAATGGTGTAACAGATTGCCCCCCAGCGTGCGAGTGTCAGGAGAAAATCGTATGACCGAAGTACGTTGTAAGAACACAATCACTAGACAACAAAAAGGGATGTCAGAGAGAGAAATGTGAGGTAGATAGTGTGCTGAAGGACTAAACCCTGAGGAGACGAGACTCGCAGGTGCAACAAGTCTCTTTTTATGAGAGGGTACCTGTGCTGAAGGCGGCGGGGGAGGCATACCTATGCCCGCCGAGACAAAGTACAAAGAATAGTGTGTCCAGTAAACAAGGGACCGAACCATAAAGTACAGCTGGCATAATCATGAGCCAGATAAAAATACAATGAGGAATCCCACATACATGCTGTGCCTGGGATAACAGCCAGGACTTGTACAATAATATATGAGTACATGAGATACAAATACAACCCAAATTCCCCCTGTAAATGGGGAAGGGCTCACAAAATCTGACTGATACATGAAAATCAAAGAGGCGCTGCAAGTGGCTACGACCAACATCATCAAATAGCGGGAGCTGCATCGAAGGTTGCAAGGAAGAGGTCATCCAAGTATGTGGGGGGCTACCTGTAGGGCCACCCCCTCATGAGGGTTGAGACATCTCACACATGCCCGGGAATCATCAAGAGCTGCTGCGGGATCACTGGACCATCGGGTATACGAATCTCGATCATGCTGAAAGGAGCTGGAGAAACAATCAAGTCAAAGGGAAAGAAGAGATCCCTTTGCCTGATCCGAGGTACCGAACAAGAATGGAAGCTGGAACCAAGGTACACCGCCCTCTAGACCTGGCTTCTGGAATAAATGTGTTGATGTCGACAGAAGGAGGTCCGCCATAGGTGAGGCAATGAGAGATCCTCAACTAAGGCACGAGAGAAAACAGTAGAGCGACGGACAGACTGACACTAATGACGATAGTGGAAATGGGAAGGACTGAGTAGCGAATGGACGACTTCCCTTGTTAGAGCATAAAGAGCATGGATGACACGGCAACGACTGACACAAGATCATGAGGGATAGGGGACAGTGAGACTGAAGGTCAGAATGTGCGACACAAGAGAGAGACCAAGCAATGAAGGATGGAGGGCTATAGTGGGGTGCAAAGGGATGTGGAATAGACTCCATGGATGCAATGATGACTCAACTTGGATGCTCTAAACAAGGGCGACTCGATGGTGCTGCCACACAGTAAAGGCCCCAATGGGGGACGATGGAAGCATGAGTACAAGGTGGGAACTCATGACGAAAATCAACACGGACATGGACAAGTAAGGGAGCAATATGGTGCCCCAAGTACAAGTGTCGTAAGTGAGGAAATTCGATTTAGAGTGTAGGTGAAGTGGCCCTTCTTGGACAACATAGGTCCTGGTGAAGTAGCAAATCATAAAAAAAAGAAAAAACAGATGCTGGCTATCTAAAAGAAAATAAAACATGCATTTCAAAAGGGAAATGCTAAGGGTAATATTTCTTAAGATAGAGTGCATTGCGAGGATTAGGAAGGGGGTGGCCTTCGAAATCCTCTAAGAGGTATGCCCCCTTACCGAGGTCTTTACTGATGACGTAAGGGCCTAGCCATAATGAGTCAAACTTCCCGTGACCAAGGACATCATGGGCCTGATCATATACTAGAATAAGGTCACCTTCGTGAAAAGGACGAGGCTGGACTTTTTGGTCATATTGAGCTTTTGGTGCGTTTCTTGGCCGCTTCCATGGTTTGCAATGCAACACGGCGATATTTAGAGGCACGCTCAAGCATGATAAGTCATTTTTCTAGAGGTTGGATGGCAGGGAGAAGTTCAACAGCCAGATGAAGGGAAGGGATTTTACACTCGATTGATAAGACAACCTCCTCTCCAAAAACGAGGTGAGGAGGGTTATGGTTGAGGGGCATAGGTGCCCCCGAGCATCGTGTGGTCATGCCAAAATGTATTGAGAAAAAGGGGAATCTAAACACATTTTAATGATGTGGTGTGCCATTTGGTCTCATTATGGTTATGCGGTTTGAGAAAGGAAATGGAGGATTACCAATCTCTTTTGGTACTGCATATAGGGATCAAATGGACTTTAAGTGTCTGAGTTGGCATACCTGGTGTCACTATCCCAAAAAGAGGATTTGGAGATAATGAACTAATGCTCTCGTAGAAAAGCTATAGGTTGGTCAACAATAATGTCTAAGAGACTGGGTTGCTGATGTAAGATGAGGGAACGATAAGGGGTATCATCCCTAGAGTGATCTGAAGTGATATGGGACTCTAGAGGTTCTTCAAAATGTGGAAGAATACTAGGACTAAAGTCAACACGACCAGATCCACTAGGAGAGTTGTGGAGAATTGCTTCTCTTGGTCTCTCAAATGTGGGTGCCCCCTTACCCAAACAGTGGGTTTCAATGTAATGGCCACAAGATGGATGTGGTGTGAACGCATGGGTTCGATGTAAGGGGGAATAGATAACGTCAGGGGTGGGGATTTTTTCCATAATGTCGTCATCGCGATAGAAGATGGGGTGACTGGTGGAAGAAAGACCACCTGACGTGATGAAGTGACCAGAATCATCATCATGAGAAGAGAGGTTCACATGCGCATCGTCACAAGGGGTGACCGAAGAGTAAGTAGATAAAGGATCTACCGATGTTGAGCCCAAGATGATCGCTGAAGGAAGGTCAAGCGAAACAACAGGGGAGGATTTAGATGGACTGTTCCCTGAGGGTCTCATGGATGATGATAGGTAAAAAATACTGGACGAAGGCTCCATCATTTCGACATCAGGAGGGGGAATGTCAATGGGAGCAGTTGTATCTGGTAGTTCTGCTGAAGCAGAATGCGCAAATAGGGGAGAGGTGGACTCATTGCGCTTGGCCTCGAATTGGTGGACCGCGGCGATAGAGGTGCGGAAGTCCTCGAGGAGGGGACAAAGATGGGTGTAATGGCCATGGAGATCACACAAAGCACAGGGGTGGTTGGTGTGAATAGTCTTGGGGTTCTTGGCCACGGTCGCGGAAGGAACAGAGGCTTCTGGGACCGCGGACTCAGGGAACGTGACATTAACCATGGGCTTGAGATGAAGCAATGCAGGACAGGTATGGGAGGCGTGACCGAAAACATCACACAAAGCACACTGGATGGTATGCTTTGGAGGCTGAGGAGGAGCAGGGTTTTTCGGGGGAGCCTTGTCCTTTGGTGCCCTCTTGCGAGCTTTGCCCTTCTTACCCGAAGCGGTCGCAACAGGGGGTGGTTCCTGTTGAGGTGACTGAGGCACTGATGCAGCGGGAGAAGGCATGGAGGCCGGTTGAACCGGGGTCAAAGCAATATAAGGTTTGGGTTGACCAGGCAAGGTGGGGGCTGGAGGATCAAGGTACCAAACAGGAATCCCAAGGGTCAAGTTAGGAAGAGAGAGGGTGGCCATGACCGGCACCGTGTACACTCCTGGTGGGGGAGCTAGGAACGGTATCTGACCAGAGGGGTAATGGCCCGGTGGGACGGCTCCTAAATGGCTAAGGCCTGGAGGAACCGTGCCAGGGGGATAAAGGGGCTCATGACTACCAACTGCAGGTGAAGGGCTAGGAGCAGGTTGCAGAGGGCAAGGTTGCTGACTAGCCGAAGCAGGTTGCTTGAGAGCAGCCCGAGATGATTGCATCATGCAAACATTCGATGAGCTGGGGTCAGAGATAGGAGGAGGGGGGAGACTAGGAAAAGTTCCAAGCAGGGAGGAATCCTTGTAAACGCCGAGGGAGACACTGGTCAAGGAATCGACGATTTTCTTGTTGGCTACAGAAGAGATGGTTGTCTCAAGTGAGGTCTGATATTTTGGCTCATGATATGTCAACTGGTCAATGGTGACTATCTTTCCATTATGGGGGAAAGACATCTTGCGGAAAACCGCGGATGGGACAGCAGACATAGCATAGGTGTAGCTTCGCCCCAATAGAATGTTGTAGTCTAGCGGGGCGTCTATGACTTCGATGTCAACGCAAAAAGTCTTACCGGCGAGGGTGATAGGACAATTACGAAACAGGCCAATGGGCTAGGAGGCATGACCGTCCCACGCTCTAAGGGTGATCGTGGAAGGGGCCAGCTCAGGAGATCCGAGTTGCTTCCAAACCGAAGCGGACATCACGCAGGTGGATGCCCCCTCATCAATTATACACCGGGAAACGTTGGCGTTCCGAATTTTGACTGGGATTTGGAAGGCGACGGAAGTAGGAAGAGGAGGGTGGTTCGATTGAGTGGCGTCGAAAACAATCATTTGGTTATCAGCAGGATCTACAGCACCCACGGCAGATAGTAGAGCCTTCTTTTGGGAAGGGCACGACTGGAGGAGTTCCAGTGTGGAAATGGCAGCAGGAGATTGCGCCAAATCATCTACTATGCTATACGAATGAGCAGCTCGACCGGAAGCAGCGTTTCGACGTAATGGAACCTTAGGAATCTTGGTATGAACCTCAACTTTGGGTTGAGGGATATGTAAGGGACCACTCGGTGTCGAAAGAGGCTCTGTAGAACCTGAAGAAGGAGGCTCGGGGGCAGACTGAGCGAGAGGCTTGGGGTACTGGAGGGACCGAGTTTGAAGGTAAAGGTCGACGGGTAGAGGTGGATCGGAGTTCATCATGAGGATCTGGTAATGGGAGGAACCAGAAGGGGAAGGTGGAGTGGCCACCCGTCCGTCAGGTGGTTGGGTAGCAATGAATCCCTGTTGTGCGTCCACCTGCTCTTGAGGGGGCGGTGACTGCTGTTGCAGGGGTTGAGGAGGCAAGGGAGGCGAAAGTGCATATGCTGGAGGAGCTGGTGCACCGGGCTGCGGATAAGGGTAATGGTTAGGTTGGGAAACATTGAGGTAAGCAGGAGGTTGGGCAAAAGGATGAGGCATGCCGAATCCTGGATGCGTGCTACCGGGAGGGGGAGAAGTGCAGGAAGTGGTGCCCCCTCCCCCAGGAAAACCATAGCTCATGAGAGGTTGAGCGGAGGGATGAGAGATAGATCCAACGATACTGCCGGCGGCATGAGGTGCCCCCGGTGTATGGGTATCACCGGGTCGGGGGAGATCAGGTAGGAAAGTAGGATCATAACCTGTCTGAGCGTAGATCAGGTCATATTTTAACGCCATTTGGAGGGCATCTTCTTCGGTTTGAGGAAAATGTGATGCGACATCTTTCCCGATAGGGGACAAGAGAGATCTAAGGAACCAGTCCATGTAGACACGGTCTTCGAAGTTAGGAGATTGACATAGGCTCCGTCTTCTTCGCCATTCCTGGACATGGGTAGAAAGGCGGGTCGAAGAGGTTTGCTTGAAGGAAGTCAAGAGTTCGATACCGGTGTCATAACGAAGGGGAAGCTGGAAGTAAGATAAAAAAGCCCGGGCAAGAGTTGCAAAGGTGGTATGGGAGGAAGTGGGCTGATCAACATACCACTTAGAAGCTTCGCCTGTAAGCGTGCATTGGAACAATCGAAGACGAACAGAGTCATCGGTAATGGAGGTAGATGAACACCACGTGTGGAAAGATCGAACATGATTTGAAGGATCTTCTCCAGCACGACCTTCAAACTTTGGGATGTCGGAAGGGAGCTTTGTCGGCATAGCAAGCCAACTAGCATCATGATGTATAGGGTCGTTTATCAACCGGTCCAAATCTGGGAGGCTGAGGCCTGCCAAGAAGGGGAGCAAGGGTGTAGTCGAGGTAGTTCCCGTGGTGGTTCCGCTAGTAGTAATTCCGGCATTAGGGCCGGGAGCTCCACTAGCGTTAGGCCTTGGACCAGACATAGTGAAGGTGACAGGGGGAGAACCTAGAAGGAAAAGGAGAACCCAAAGAATCAGAAGAGGAGTCGGAGGAGGACTGGCTCGACGACGGCGGGGCGGAGCAGGTCGATCAACCGGAAATGGAGGGTGAAGGCCAAGAAGTCTCCGGGAAAGGTGTCGTGGGGGCGCAATGATGACAGGAAGAAGGAAACCGGCAAGGGCAGAAAGGGACAGAATCAAGTAATGTCAAGGGCAGATAAGGTGCAGTGACAATTGATTTTAGAGTCTTTGCCAGGCGGTGTTAACCAGGCGCTTCTTCACTTAGGGTTAGTGTGTGATGTGCATTAATTTTAATTTTTAAACCCTTTCCGTTTTGAGAGCAAGAAAAAAGTGTGCTTCGTAGCTGAAAATAAACCTACAGAGAACAGAATATAATGCTGAAATAACAGAAAAATAACAGCTACTTGTGCATCTATCTAACCCAAAAAGGTGGGTCTCTCAAAACTATGCGGAAAAGAAAGGGAAAAACTATGTAAAACACACGAAAAGGGGGCCACTAGATCTAAGGTCAAAGGGGACAGGGATCTAGAGGACAAAGCTGCTGAAAGTAGGTGCAGATCACAGCCAAGAGACAGAGGCAAGGTGGCTGGAAAAAGGAAGGAAATCAGCGAAAACCGGAGGGGGCAAGGCGGGGGCCTTCAAAGGAGGTCCAAACAAAACGACAAGAGGTGATTTGAAAGGAAGGAAGGCTGATTACAATGGATCTGAAAGGGAGGTAACAGATCTGGAAAAAAGGAGGCTGAAGCTCTAAAAAACAAACGGCTGAAACAACTAAAACTCTTCCACAAAAAGTGGAGGGTACTAAAGCCCTAGGGGGCTGGGTTCCCACTTAGTTGAGTAAAACAGAGCAAGAATAGGTCTAAACGGGCGGAGACGGAGGTCAGACAACCCTGATAGAGGTTTAGACAAAACCCAGAAAAATTTCAGAAAAATTCCAGAAAAAAGTCCAGGTCGCAGTTTTTGACCTGTTTTTCGCTGCGGTCGCACTTTTTGGGCTGTTTTCCGCGACCTGAAGCTTGAGGTCGCACTTTTTGGGCCAAAAAGTGCGACCTGCACTTCTGGGACTTTCGGCGGCAGATCTCAGAAAAAAATGTCGTCTCAGCTGCGGCTGATGTCGGTCACCTGCGCAATAGGGCCAGAAACACACGTAAGTTAAAAATTTGGATGTTTTAGGGTGTTATGTGAGAAAAACAACATAAAAATAGGAAGAATAAACAGCTGAAGAGAAACCCTAGGGTCTGAAGTAGCTGGATATGCAGGAATATGAAAAACGACATCGGTCGTAATTTAAAACCCGTGTGGAGTCGCCATTTGTTAGTATGAAACCTTTGTCGAAGTGTACGAAAAAGGATCACTTTAGCTACGCATAACTAATAGCCCTAACAACAATAATTATAGGCACTTAAACATCTTCCAGTCTGATTGGTGGAGCAAGAAAATAAATGCACTTAAAACACAAGATCCTATATGGAAAAGACATTAAAACATTAAAATAAAGGAGTTTACTCCATGCCTCAACAGAGATAAAGACGAAACCACAATTTTTGAAAGAATTTACATATTCTGAAGGGCACACAGGAGAAAGCAAAGAAGGTGTATCCAGCGCTCCTCAATGGGATGGGTTCTTTGTAATCCTCAGCACTTCAGATCTAAGCTTTCTCTCTCTTGCAAGTGTAGAAAACCCAATGTAAAAATGAAGCTCAATGGGAGCAAAATGATGAAGAAGGAGACCAAGTGTATAGATCCAGAGTGATCTAGTAGGCAACAAAAGGTGAAGAATAATGGGAAAAACCCTCCTATTTATAACAAAATATTGGGACATTCTAGATCTTGGTACATGGGTTAACCAAATCTAGATCCACTTTTTATGGAATATTTTATTATATTTGTTGGAGGGAAAAGGTACTTGACTTGGGTCAAATCCCTTAATTTGTCAAAAATAAATAAATAAATGATTTATTTATCTTTTTAAGGAAGCGGTTAGAAGATAATCAAATAAATAATGATTTATTTGATTATTTAAGGAAGTGGTTGTAGATAACTAAATAAATAATGATTTATTTAATTATTTGTGGGTGATTTGGTCATATTTAACAAGGAATATCATCTAAATAAGGTTTAAATGATTATTCCTAGAAACAATAAGATAAATAAAGGTTTATCTAATTAATTTCTTTGATTTTGGGTTAAACATGACTGGGAATAATAATTAAACTATGGTTTAATTAATTATTCCATGAGGAAAATCAAACAAATATGGGTTTGTTTAATATTTCCTTTTGGGGTTTCCTGTTTTAACATAGTGAAAGCAGTTTTACTTAGGGTAAAACTGGTCTTACATGGTGTACTTGGGTCCATCTAATGATAAAAGGTTAGATGACCAAAAAATGGTGTAACATGCTCCTCAAATTATGGAGGGCATCAAGGTATAGACTTGACTGTCTAACCGACAGGCAACAATGACTTACATCAACAATTTTTCCAAAAACTCAAATTTACACTTCAAGTCTTGATTGCAACTATGAATGAAGATGCAAATTCCACTCACTAGACAATGTAAGTTCAATACAACATCTCTGCAAAATATTTGTATGAATGTGCAGCAAAAACACTTGTGCAAGAAGCCTTTAAGGCATCTGATTTTTCTTCTTCAAGGAGCTGTTTTAAAAATGATGACAAACTTGTCTTCTTTCAGAAAATCACCCTTATGCCACAAATCACACAATATAAACCTCACTTTTCTCCTCTATGTGTATTTTCCATTTACTCATATTCCATTTCCTCTTTCTCTGCTGTTCATTTCCTCCCTTCTCTCTCTGCTTTTTTTTTTTTTTTTGAAAAAGAAAGAAAAAAATTTAGGGACAAACAGAGGTATTAACTGGGGGAGGTAAAATTGGGGAAGGTATTTTCTAGGTAGGGTATTAACTGTAAAAAATTTAAAAAATTATATACAGCAGAAAAGGGAAAAAAATTGGGAGGGAATTTATTATTTATTATTATTATTATTATTTATATAAATATTTAAAGAGAGGGGGGAGGAGGGGAGGCGGGGGGGGAGGAGGGGAGGCGGGGGTTTAAAAAGTTTTAAAAATTAAAAAAAAAGTGCTGGGAGGGGATGAGTAAGGGGAGGGAAAATGGTAATTGTGAGGATGAGCGATGGGGAGTAATGCAGATAATGAGGAGGGAAGAGCGAGCATAGAGCGTAAGGGTGGGGGAGTCTGCATAAATTGGGGAGGGGAGAGCTGTGCATTGAGAGTGTGGGAGAGCAGGGTAGGTGGAGTGTGTGTGAGAGGGGGCACGAGTGAGTAAAGGGCGAGGGGGAGGGACAACCGAGAGCCATGGGTAGGGGAAGGAGTAGGGGGTGAGGGCGTAGGGGGCGGGAATGGGTAGTGGGTGAGGGGGTTCGGGTGGGGTTTATCATATAGGAAGGGCGAGCGGAGAGGGAGTGTAGGGTGAGGGGGGGAAGTAAGGCGAAGGGTGGAGCGGCCAAGTGAGGGGGTCGAATGTTTGTTGAGGGGCGGTGAGTTCTGTGTAATTCAGAGGGGAGGGGGTTAGCAAGGGTTCGAGAGGGTGCGTAAGGCGTATGTGTGGGAAGTGAGCGGAGGGAAAGGGGAGTCGCTTGAGCGTTGTGAGGTCAAGAGTGAAGGGGAGGCCGTAAGGCCGATTTGTGCAGGGTTGTGAGTCTGCGTAAGGGTGTTGTGCGGAGAGTGTTGGGAGAGACATATGTGTGGTAGGGGGAAAGCAGAGTGTTTGCATAGGGGAGGGCAGGGCCAAAAGGCCGAGAGGGGAGAGTTGCAGGGGCCGAGGGCCGATAGGGAGATTTAGAATATTTTTTTTTCTTTTTTCTTTGAAAGAGTAGAGAGGAGTGGAATAAAAAATTTGCAGGAATTTTGTAATATAGAATATAGCAGCAATAAAACACCAATTTTTTTTTTCTTTCAGTAGTGCAGGATCGAACTATGGACCTTCAGCCTCTAGAAAACTAATTTTTTTTCCAAAGAATGCAGAAATTGCAGAAATGAGGAATTTTTCAAGAAATTCTAGGTAGAGAACTCAGAATTTTTTATTAAAAAACCCAGAATTTTTCAGAAACCCATTTTAAACACTATTTTCCAGCAGCTCTCCAAACTGTAGAAATTTAAAAGTGGGCAGCATAAATTGCATGAAAATTGCAGAATTAGAATGAGTAGTGAGAAAACCTGCAGAATGCCCCCCAAATGCTGCTCTTCTTCAAAATGAGGTTTATGAATGCTGCCAATTTCTAAATGCTGCTTCTTCTCAAAGAAAATTTCTGAATGCTGCAGAAAGATTGATGAATGCGGCAAAAAAGACTGCTGCAGAAATCTCTCAGTGCTGCAAAAATTATTAGAATTTTTGCAGATATGCACATGCCATAAACACAAATGGCTCACTCAATGTTGAGATGGTTATGAATGTATCAACTCTGATACCATGTTAAACACACACATGGTGTATGAGAAAGAATAAACACACACACAACAAGAAACTCAACACACAATGAAGGATAAGCGTGCAACTCTATTTTTTCCATTATACATGATGTACATTTATAGTACAATGGTGTGACTCTTGATTTCACATTCCATGGTCACTTGGACTCCATTGTGACTTTTCGCATTCCACACCTACCCATGGAGGATTAGGTGTTCCAACTCAAAGCACAGTTCGTATGAGAAAGTTAGAGCGTTCTGATTGCTTGGCTAAACAAGTAAATTTTGGTGACAGGGATGCTAACTAGGCATTCGTACAACCCAGTGAGAAAAAGAAATATTCCAAGGAATATTTCTTGGAATATTCCTAGAATATTCCCCCCAGGTGGACCAGTGAGGTGCTGACAAGTTTCAGTTAGTAATTGGTTTTTAGGTGAGTGATTTGTCGCAATGTGATTGGTTTTGGTTCCTCCAATTAGGTTCTGACACGTGGCTAGCCCGGAGGCCATCACATGCCCCTCCAAAGGTCAAAGTCATATATTTTTCGTGTGGAAAATTTATATTATGGTGGAAGGGCGGAGGTCGGGCTCGACATCGTGACCTCCCCCACGCAAACAACACACTATACCAAGTCTGCTCCAATCGTTTCTTAACCATAGTGGATGTCACTTGTATTTGAAGTTTAAACATTGGTATGGCGGAGGAAATGGGGGCCAGCCCTGTGGCATATGATCTATGGCCATGACCGTGGTGGAGAGCAGACCATAAAGCGCAGAGTTAACCATTAAACACAACTTAATTAACCGTTAATCAGGGTTTAAAATGCGCTAGTCCTTTTTAATGAGGATTTTGTTAAACACGCTTAACACGCTAAAATCATAGTTAATGCACACTTATATTTAATTAATCCAACCTTTAATCGAAGATTAAGTTGGCGGAGGCTGCCAAATTTGGCGCTAGCTCCAGGATTTTCGGGGTTAACTGGAGTTGCTTCAGTTTTGGAGGAGATTTTCTAGGAAAAATTGAAGAACCATAAGTTTGGCATATTTCGACCAAATTAGGCTAAAAAAGAGTCAATCCTAGATTATTTGGATGCTCTGAGCATGATGGTGCAGGTTGCAGAGGCAGAGGAGCACTTCTGTAACTGATTTTTCCACTTTGAATATTAAAGAACCCTAGGCCACCAGGAGAGGAGACTATGTTTAGATCACCTGAAGACCATTTGCTAAGCCAGAAGAGGCTACCTAGGGGTTTTTGGGTCTTCTGAAACCAATGGAGTAGGTTGCAGAGCCATTGGAGCACTTTAGGTGCATGTAATCAGATAATTGACCATTAATCCAAGGAGGGTCAAGCCATTGAAGCAGGTCCATGGAGATGTAGCCCAGGAGGGGTGAACTCCGTTATCAGCTTTGTGTAATGTGCTTGCTGTGAATTATTTCTCTACATTTACTTGTTGTTCATGTGTTTTTTAAAACTAATTTATCTAATGAATTTCTCATAAAAGACACACAAAATTTGACACATAAACCCTCTCATAACTTGCTATTTGAGATGATCCTTAAGCACACCTTTATTATGCTGATGAGGAAGCTAGCACAACAAAACTAGTTTGTCCATATTCAAATCAGTGTATATTGTGCATATGCGATTTACTGCTTTATGATTATGCTATGCAAAGTAATTTTATGGTTGAGATTCTTGGTTTGGTAGCATCAGTTATTTAAGACTCTAACCTAGACCCAAGGTCATGTAGATTCAACATGGTATCAAAGCATGTTTGAGCTACTTTGGAAGTCATTAAATTAAAGTTTGCACAACAAAGTACAACGTGAGAGGGAGTTGGTCACATTGTGAGTGAAGGATTTACTACAATGTTGAAGTTGTAGACAGGTCTTCGGTATGAGGATAGGTTGGAAGGGTTATGCAACTACACTATTTGGAAGGAAATGATCAAGTTGGTCTTGCAGGTCAACATGATCTGGGATTTTGTAGAGAAAGAGATCAAAAATCAAACCGACCCTAGGGAGTTGGAAATATGGGAAGATTTGTATACAAAAGTGAGGTTGATCATCCTTGATGGTGTGAAGGATTCCTTAATACTTCATGTGTCTGGGAAGAAGAATGCACATGAGATGTTGATGGATCTTAATAATATGTTCCAGAATAAGAATGAGAACCGGGTATTGGTATTGGAGGATAAGTTGAAGGCCACCAAGATGATAAAGGATGAAGGAACGACTTCGTATCTGATGAGGTTGTCTCAGGTTCTAGATGAGCTTGTTGCCATCGGTGTCAAAGTTTCAGATTAAGAGATGGTAAGGATTACCTTGAGAGAGTTCACCAAGGAATGGAAGGTCTTCATCAAAGGAATCATTGCGACGGAGAAGCTGCCAGACTGGAATAGAATATGGGACGACTTCATTTAGGAAGAGTTACGAGACGAGGATATTCATCCATCCAGGAAGGCAGATGAGGACGTGGCACTCGCAGCAAGAATGAAGCGTAAGCCGAAGAAGGACTTGAGTAAAATCAAGTGTTTCAATTGTAGTGAAATGGGTAATTTTTCGTTGAGATGTCCTAAGAAAGGAGATGACGAGAGAGGGAAGAAGAAAGGAAATAATATCACTGCTTCGGCAGATATAGATGATCTCCCTAGGGGATCGGAAGAGGAGGATTTTTCTATGATTTCTCATTTATCACAGGGTACTATTCGAGAGGGTGGATGGTACATGGACAGTGGTGCGACGAAGCACATGACAGGTTCATAAGAGGTTTTTGAGACTCTAGCGGAATGGGACTCGAAGTTGCATGTTTGGGCTTCAAAATGTCATACAAATATCACTCATTACCATACATTTTTCACCTATACTTCCATAATATCACTCATTATTCACTACCATGTCACTTCATTTTCCCTTCATCATTAACGGGTCTCATTTATATCTTCCAAATATTATTTATTTTCAAGCATTTTTAAGAGAAATTCTTGATTAAATATTAGAAAATAATATATTTTACTTCATATATGGAAAGTGGATTGTTTTTGTGACATGTGTATTCCAAGGAAGCTTCCAAGACACCTTTATGTGGCCTTGAATGATCAATTTCGAATTTGATAAGATAAGAGACAATGATCTCATGGAGAAGATCAAGGACAAAAGCGGGTTATGTGTCTAGATGGTTGAGAGATGTATGGAACTAAAGAGAGATTAGTGGATCATCATTATGAGTTTATTATCTCATCTCATTGTATATTTGTTGCTTCTATTAAAAAAAAAGAAAAAAAAGAAAAGGAAAAAAAAAGTCATTTAAATAAAAATTTTCACAATAACACAACATTAATAAAAATAAAAAAATAAAAAAATGAAATACAAACCATAAAAATGCAAAAAAAAAAAAAAAAAAAAAAAAAAAAACCATTTCATAATCCTCGTGTGCATATTAGAGACCCTTAATCCATTGTAGATCAGTCTGCACTCGAAGAGGATTATACACAACAAGCTGTTTGAGGCAGAGCTCCGCGGATCAAAATGTTGGAATGTAATTTCCAACCGCTCGGAACGATTTGCAGGCAGCAGGACGTTGATCAGCGTAGGGTTAAACCGGCAGCAGGTTGGCGAAGATCGACGGAGAGTGGGAGGTCAAGAAGTGCGGAGGTTAACAAGTGGTGAACCCCCGCAGTTGACCAGCAAATCTGGCGTTGACCACAAATCAACGACCAATATAAACTGCGAGGCTTCACCCCAATTGTTGGGTACGGGCAGACTTGAACCTCCGCAACCACCAAGAGGTGGTGGCTCCGCCAACGCACCACCTGCGCTCCACCAAACCACCACCGCCGCGGAAATTTTCCAAACAGTGCCACGTTCAAATTCGACATTAATATGATTTTCAAGCGGTGCTGGCATAGTAATGAGGCCATTAAAGAAATTTTTAAGCGGTGATTTTTGTCAAACGAATGACATTAAATTAAATTGAGATATTTTGTTTATAAATAGAACAGAGATGTAATTTAATTTTTTTTTAGAGACAGAGCAGATTATGTTTTTTTTATATACGCACAGCAGTGCTTTGAATATAAAAAAAATACAGAGAGTGATATGCACAGCAGTGCATTGTTTTTTTTTAAAAGGATAGAGCAGAATTAAAATACACAGCAGTGTATATTTGTTTTTAGAAAAACAGAGAGCTGTTTGTTTTTGTAATAGATAGTGACAGTGAATAAAAATTCACAGCAGAATTTTTCAAGAGACAGTGAAGAGTTTTTTTTGTTTTTGGATCTATGTTTTGAAGCAGTCCAGCAACAGTTGTGATCCCTCTATGTTGAGGAAGAACTTGTAAACATTTTTTATGGAATAAAAATTTGTTTTATTAAGTTGAAACTCAGTTTTCTGAGAGTGATATTTATTTCTCTGTGTTGTGGAGGGGAAGTTTAATTTCTCCATTGATTAATTTTGGAATTCTTCAAATTTCCAACATGGTATCAGAGCAGTCCAGGCTATTTGAAGGTCAAATAAGCTGAAGGGAAGGAGTTCGTTATTGCAGAAGCCTCTCCAGCAGTGTGAAGGTTCAGACAAGAAGAATTCAAAGGTAATTATCTATACAGTTTTGTGTTACTGTTGCAGTACAGTTAGTAAATTTAAACACACAATCAAGTGTTTTTGATTCATAGTTAAGAGTGCAGAATGGCTGGAGCCAGCACTGGTATGGGTATGGGAAATATCCATCTCCCACAATTTAATGAGAAAATTTATGACTACTGGTCAATAAATATGAGAGCATTATTTGTCTCCCAAGACTTATGGGAATTTGTTGAGGATGGCTTTGAAGAGCCAGCAGATGAACTTGAGTTTAATATGTTAACTCAGGCAGAAAGAGAGATTCTGAAGAGCAATAAGAAGAAAGATGCCAGGCTATTTTCTTCTTGTATCAAGCAGTACATGAGAGTGTGTTTCCAAGGATAGCAGCAGCTAAGAGATCCAAAGAAGCATGGCAGACTCTTATGACAGCTTATCAGGGCATGGATAAGGTGAAGACAACAAAACTTTAGTTTCTGAGGAGAGACTTTGAGACTCTCTGTATGAAAGAGTCAGATACTATTGACTCATTCTTCACTCATGTGATTGGAATGGTTACACAAATAAGATCACATGGAGAAACTCTTGAAGACAAGAGGATTGTGGAAAAACTCTTGAGGATTCTACCCTCAAGATTTGATGTGATTGTCACCACCATAGAGGAGACTAAGGATCTCACAAAGTTTTAAGTGGATGAACTACATGCATCACTGATGACCCATGAACAGAGATTGGGTAGGAGTGAAAACTCATCTCTAGAACATGCTTTTAAGACCCATATGTATTTCGGAAGAGGAAGAGGGCAAGGTAGAGGAAGAGGAAGAGGAAGAAGCCAAAACAGAGGTGGAAGGAACAGTCCAGCAAATGCTCAAGGAAGGGGCAGCAATCCAAATCAGCATCAAGGCCAAGGAAACAACCAACAGAATGATCAGCAGAATGCACAAGGACAAAGGTATGACAAATCCAATGTCCAATGTTACAATTGTAAAAAATATGGTCATTATGCTAATTAATGTAGAACGAAGAAGCAAGATATGAGAAGTAGAACTAGTGCAAATTTCACTAGAGAAAATAGCAGCCAAAACAATTTGTTTTTAGCTTGTAATATGGCTGAAGAAAAGAATGAGGATTTATGGTTTCTAGACTCCGGTTGTAGTAACCATATGAGAGGAAACTTAGCAATGTTTTCTATGTTAAATGAGAGTGTGCAGTCACAAGTCACACTAGGAACTGATAGCAAAGTTTCTGTTATGGGAAAAGGAGATGTGAATGGTTTAACAAGATTAGGTGCAAAGAAATCCATAGTAGATGTTTATTATGTTCCAGGAATGAAGTGTAACCTCTTAAGTATTGGACAACTTGTTCATAAGGGGTATAATGTTTTCTTTGAAGATGATGTTTGTACCATCATGGATAAACCACCCAGAAATCAATGTATTGCTGAAGTAAAGATGACAAGGAACATGATGTTTCCTCTTAGAATGAGAGCAAACTTGAAGAATGGTGAAGAGAAAGCAGCAGTTGCACATGAGACTTTCCAAAGCGAACCAAAAGATGATAATTGGTTATGGCACTTGAGATTTGGACATCTCAACTTTGGAGGTCTTAATTTGTTGAACAGAAAAAGAATGGTAAGTGGTTTACCATTGATAGAGAAACCGGACAGCCTTTGTGAAGGTTGTATCTTGGGGAAACAACACAGAGAAAGTTTTCCTTCCGGGAAAAGCATAAGGGCAAAAGCACCCTTAGAGATTGTCCACTCAGATGTATGTGGACCGATGCAAAATCCATCACTTGCTAACAACCACTATATCTTAACATTTATAGATGATTTCACAAAGAAAACTTGGGTTTACTTTTTGAAAAACAAAAGTGAAGTGTTTGAAAAATTTTGCAATTTCAAAGCACTTGTGGAAAACCAAAGTGGGTTGCATATCAAAGTCTTAAGGACTGATAGAGGAGGTGAGTATATCTCTAAAGATTTTCTACGTTTTTGTAGAGAAAATGGTATTCAAAAGCAGTTTACAACTAGATATACTTTGCAGCAAAATGGAGTAGCCGAAAGGAAGAACAGAACCATAATGGACATGGCAAGGAGTATGTTAAAGGCAAAGCATTTGCCTAATGATTATTGGGCTGAAGCTGTACATTGTGCAGCGTATATTTTGAACAGGTGCCCTACAAAAGCAGTTATGAACAAAGTGCCAGAAGAGGCATGGAGTGGCACAAACCAAGGTGTCACACACATGAAGGTTTTTGGATATGTGGCTTATGCACACATTTCGGATCAGCTAAGGAAGAAGTTGGACAGCAAGGGGGAGAAATGTATTTTCATTGGATACAGTGAGGAATCCAAGGCATACAGGTTATATAACCCATCCACCAAGAAGTTTATTGTGAGCAGGGATGTTCAGTTCATTGAAGAGGAAGCTTGGGATGTAAGCATAGAGAAAACAATGAATGTAAAACACTGTTTATCTCATGATGAAAATGATGATGAGTTGGCTGAAATACATCCCCAAACAGTAGCACCAACAAAAGAGCAACAAAGCACACCCTTGAGGAGAAATGAAAGTGCTTCTCCAAGCACACCACAAGGAGGAAATTCAAGTGCTTCTTCAAGCATTTGTACACCTACTGAAAGAGGTAAGAAATTCAGAAGTTTGAAAGAAATTTATGAAAAATATATTGCAAATGAAGGTATCAATTCTTTTTTTGCTTTATATTGTCATGTTGATGATCCTGTTCATTTCGAAGAAGCTATCAAGGATAGGAAATGGATACAAGCTATGGATGAGGAGATAAATGCCATAGAAAGAAACAAAACTTGGGATTTGGTTGAACTCCCAAAAGGTAAAGATGTCATTGGTGTTAAATGGGTCTACAAGACCAAAAGTAATGCTGAAGGCAAAATAGAAAGACACAAGGCAAAACTTGTTGTCAAAGGCTATAAGTAGAAAAATGGGATAGATTATGAGGAAACTTTCGCACCGGTTGCCAGAATGGAAACCGTGAGAGTAGTGTTGTCCATTGCAGCAGAAAACAAATGGAAAGTTTACCAAATGGACGTGAAGTCAGCATTTCTGAATGGAGTGTTAATGGAAGAGGTTTACATTGAACAACCTCTCGGTTATGAAAAGAAAGGCCAAGAACACAAAGTATGCAAGTTGAAGAAAGCTCTTTATGGGCTGAAGCAAGCGCCAAGAGTGTGGTATAGTAGGATAGATTCATATATACTGGAAAATGGTTTTGAAAAGTGTGAGGGAGAACCCACCCTCTACATCAAAGAAAAAGATGGTAAAATCTTGATTGTAGTCTTGTATGTTGATGATGTTATTTTTACAGGTAATGATGATTGCCTTATTGAACATTTTAAAACAGTCATGAAAGAAGAATTTGAAATGAATGATATGGGTTTGTTGAGATACTTCTTGGGAATAGAAGTAGAACAAGATGAAAATGGGATTTTTATCTCACAGGAAAAGTATGTTAATGAGGTACTTGAAAGATTTAACATGCAGGAGAGCAAAGCAGAAATCACTCCCACAATGATGGGATTAAAACTCAGCAGAGAGGACAACAGCAAGGATTTTGATCCTAGCTTATACAAGAGCATAGTTGGCAGCCTTATGTATTTGACTGCAACTAGGCCGGACATAATGCATGCTGTTAGTTTGATTTCCAGATTCGTGGAAAAGCCAAAGGATGCACATTGGAAAGCAGCAAAAAGAATTTTGAGGTATGTTAAAGGTACTAAAAGGTTTGGTATTTTTTATACTACTTCAGAATGTTCAGACTTAGTTGGAGACACTGACAGTGATTGGGTTGGAAGTGTTGATGATCGGAAGAGCACTTCCGGTTATGTTTTTCACATGGGTTCAGGAGCCATTTCATGGGCTTCTGAGAAACAGCCCATTGTAGCATTGTCTACAGCAGAATCAGAATATGTGGCAGCTACAGCAACAGTGTGTCAAGCAGTTTGGATGAGAAAAATGTTGAGAAGCTTATGTCAAGAACAGGTAAAAGGGACAATGATCTTTTGTGACAATATTTCAGCTATTGCATTGTCTAAAAATTCTGTTTTTCATACGAGGACTAAACACATTGACACCAAGTTTCACTTCATACGTGAATTGGTTAACAATGGAGAAGTCGTTTTACAGCATTGTAGAACTGAGGATCAATTTTCAGATATCCTCACAAAGCCACTTGCGCAGAAAAGCTTTCAACATTTCAGGAAATGCATGGGTTGCAGGAAAACCCAGCAGTGGAAATTAAGGGGGAGTGTTGGAATGTAATTTCCAATCGCTCGGAACGATTTGCAGGCAGCAGGACGTTGATCAGCGCAGGGTTAAACCGGCAGCAGGTTGGTGAAGATCGACGGAGAGCGGGAGGTCAAGAAGCGCGGAGGTTAGCAAGTGGTGAACCCCCGCAGTTGACCAGCAAATCTGGCGTTGACCACAAATCAACGGCCAATATAAACTGCGGGGCTTCACCCCAATTGTTGGGTATGGGCAGACTTGAACCCCCGCAACCACCAGGAGGTGGTGGCTTCGCCCACGCACCACCTGCGCTCCACCAAACCACCACCACCGCGGAAATTTTCCAAACAGTGCCACGTTCAAATTCGACATTAATATGATTTTCAAGCGGTGCCGGCATAGTAATGAGGCCATTAAAGAAATTTTTAAGCGGTGATTTTTGTCAAACGAATGACATTAAATTAAATTGAGATATTTTGTTTATAAATAGAACAGAGATGTAATTTTTTTTTTTTTTAGAGACAGAGCAGATTATGTTTTTTTTATATACGCACAGCAGTGCTTTGAATATAAAAAAAAGACAGAGAGTGATATGCACAACAGTGCATTGTTTTTTTTTAAAAGGACAGAGCAGAATTAAAATACACAGCAGTGTATATTTGTTTTTAGAAAAACATAGAGCTGTTTGTTTTTGTAATAGACAGTGACAGTGAATAAAAATTCACAGCAGAATTTTTCAAGAGACAGTGAAGAGTTTTTTTTTGTTTTTGGATCTGTGTTTTGAAGCAGTCCAGCAACAGTTGTGATCCCTCTATGTTGAGGAAAAGCTTGTAAACATTTTTTATGGAATAAAAATTTGTTTTATTAAGTTGAAACTCAGTTTTCTGAGAGTGATATTTATTTCTCTGTGTTGTGGAGGGGAAGTTTAATTTCTCCATTGATTAATTCTGGAATTATTCAAATTTCCAACACAAAAAACGCCAGATATGCATACCGAGAGAATTAAGGTGCACAAGGAGCCGATAAGCGCCTGGGGGGATTCACTCTTGATGGGAAGGGCGTGTCATATGGTTGGAAGGTCGTCCAACTGAAGCTGGACGGTCAGTTTTAGTAAGGGAGGTTTCACACGCAGGAGGTACAATTGAAGATATTACACCTGTTGGATTTAATGTTTCCCTCTTGAAAAAAAAAAGTCGAGAGCATTCACGAGGTGTCGAGCAAGCTACTCTGCGTAAAATTTTAGTGAACAAATTTCTGTGAAGCATGCAGATGATAATATCACGCGGGCTTTAAGAGAGACCGCCATATTCACATGTTCCTAGCCTTGCATCTTCATTCACTATATTTTATTGCTGCTATGTGGGATTTCTCAAACTAAATCGATAATTTTATGATCACGGTGGAGGATGGTTCTGTGGGTGTCATGAGCATTGAAAGCAAGAGAAAGAATGGAATGCTCCAATGGCGGCCTTTCCATTACTCTCTAATGGGGAATATTTGCATGTTGTGTGCCACCCTTACCTGCATAACCTCGAAGGTGCCAATCGCAGGGCCTAGATCGGAAGAGTACCCATTTATACTGTCCACTATATTTTTGGTCTCAGCAATGGTCGTCTGCAAATCGTGGGAAAATCCTTGGCGTATGCCCATGATAAAACCTCGGAATTTATGACCACGATAGCTACAGCTGCTGTTAAAATTCAAGATATTGTGAAGGCTGGCAATGTGGCTGAAACTGTTGTAAAAGTAAAGAGAACTGCGAAGCTTGTTGAAAACGTAGTTGCTACCTCAAGTATTAACATGAAGATGCAGAGTAGAGAGGAACGCCTCAGAACAATAGCCCTGATACGCAGAGATTCACCGCACTCTAAACTCTCAAATGCCGAGGAAGAAATCATTGTTGCATGCGAAGAAATTATTGTTCTGCTGCTTAGCGCAAGTGCAGTGATCGGGTAGCGTGGGAGTTGGGATCCAACCTCGACTCCTGCTAGTATCGATGCTACGAGTTGAGAGAAATGCCGAGACGCCGGGATTGATTTATCCGTGGATTGAATACGGGATTTGGCACAAGTGGTTCGACGGACATTTTCTGCAGAACCCGGCGTGCCACTTCCATTAATTTTTTTTTGTGTGATATTGTGAACAGGGCGTGCCACAAATATTCTGCGTTGTCGATCCCTCCATGCATCCATCATTGCCAACTGATTTGTACCACTCAACAAACGCTGTAGCCTCTCGGCCCACCTTACGCAGAAGCTGCAAGAAATAAAGGCGAGAATCCTGAAAGATTAGGTCAACCTGAATGTGTCCTCAAAGGCCTGGAAAGAGATCTCCTCAGCGATATCATCTGTGGTCTCTGTCATAACGTCTAACGAGAGGTCAATCCTTGACCTCTGATTGCTAAATTACACCACCACTATCCTACATATTTTGCGTTTTCTTTCCTGTTTTGTTTTTCATTTCTTTTGGTTTGTTTGCATTTTTAGTTTTAATTTTACTGTTATATATTGTATTTATTTTTATTTTGATTTGTTTTGATTTGTATTTGTATATTTTCAATTATAATTATAGTTAATGTTTGGTTTGTTTTGATTTGTATTTGTATATTTTTAGTTATAATTTCTTATTATAGTTAATGTTTGATTTGTATTTATATATTTTTAGTTATAATTTTTTATTATAGTTAATGTTTGTTATGATTGTATTAATATATTAATATATTAATATGTTGTTATAATTATATTAATATAGTTGTAATTTTTTTTTGTTAATTGTAATTTGTTGTTATGTTTGTTTGTATTAATATATTTTTTTATGTTTGTTATCATTTTTAATATATATATATTAAAAAATTGTTATGTGATAGTTGTTGTTTTGAAGGATTTAAGGGGTGAACATTGGCATATGAAGGATATTGTCATTTTATAAAACAAAATTCTAGTGGTATGAAAATTGAGAGAATCATGAGAATTATAGGAACTAGTTGAAAGTGCAAGAGTTGGTACAAGTGCAAAATTAAAAAAAATTAAAAAATTTTCCACAAAATTCACGCAGGTCTGAAAATAAACAATGGAACACTTGGAAACAAATCTCGAGGATCGATTTATCAAACATTTGGAGAATTCTATAGATGATGATTATCCTATTTCGATAGCTTCAAGTTGGCATTAAACTCATAACATCTTTCTGTTGAATGCTTTTATGTGATATACTAATATGCAGAACACAACAGATCTTTCTAATGCCAATCTTTTTGCCGAGCACATTACATGAGTTATCCGACACAAACATGGAGCATTACTTTTCATGGTTATTTTAAAGAATGGATTGATATTAATATCATGATTGAGTTAATTCCAACACTTTGATTGTTTTTAATTTGTTTTATTTGGTATGAAATTTTTGCATAAGAATCATGAAGGAAATGCGCATTTCTTCTTGAACACACTTATGTTTTCTTTCTGCCAAGTCTTTTTACAGGTTATAGGATAATCAAGTGACCATTAAGGAGATTACATTGTGACGACAATTGGTCTTCCAAAGACTAAATTTATGAAAAATTCTAAAGACAAATCCATGTCCACAACCACTACCTTGCACCTCCAATTTTGAAAAAGATTTTGAATTCCACCAATTGTAAATCCATAAAGCATGCCATTTACATATCCATTTTTTTACAGCAAGAGTTCTTATTCACTCACCATGCATTGCCTTTCATCCATTCCTAACCCACAAAATAAAACCAAGAAGCTCACTTACAAGCTTATTGTCATTCTAATTTTCCTTGTCATTTCCTTTACCTTTCATTTCTGCCAATAAAACCCTGCTTCTATGTATATCATTGAGTAAAAGTCCTAGAGTCTAATTATCTTTGTAAAAACACCTAGAGGCTTGCATGCCTTAATGGAAAGTACTCTTGCCAATGAACAATGGGAGTACATTAATATCCCTTGTTCGTTGGATCTTGTAGGTGAATCGACCACAAAACAATTATTCGTACCTACAAATATGTCTTAGGCATGTTGACTCCCATTGGAATCAATGGTGGGAGCTCTCGTGTCGGCTAGTGGCATTCATTAATGGCCACTAAGTCAACAACTTCTTGCTATGTTCGACATCAGCACATTTAATCACATAGTAAGATTTGTGCCATCGAGCGTTGAAGACTTGAAGACCCATATTTTGTAGTAGATGAAGCAGATTTCCTTTGATTGTTTTTCAGTTTGTCATGACTTGAGGATAAGTCAATAAATAAGACTGGAGGGGGAAAATGTAACTTCTATATTTTGTATACCTTCCAAGCCTTATACATTTTCAGCCATATTCAGCAGACTCATCAGATTCATAAGACTATCCAGCAGAAGATCCAGTAGCAGATACGACAATACAGATCCATCTTTCGTCCACAACTTGCAGAAGAAGCTTCAGATTAGAATTGCAGCAGCTGAACATGCATGATTCATCCACTTCTTTAGGTAAGTAAGGTATGATGTTTTCTAACCTTTAATCTTGAAATTCTTTTTAGATGCTAAAATGATGATATTTGGAAAATATTCCACTATTTCACTATTCCCTTTCTCATTAAAAAATTGCCAAAAACCATCAGTTGGGGAGGGGGAATTTCACACTTCATTTTTTTCCTCATTCATATTACATCTTAACCCACATAGTCTTCCCACAATAAAAACTACTACAAAATGATGAGCATATTAAATGACTTCTTAAAATGATTGATCTCAACAAAGTGAATAATGATTGTAAACACAAGAACCAATCATTGAAAAGAGATCTCAACAAATTAAATAATGATTGTAACACAAGAACCAATCATTCAAAGATGTAAATGCTTTGCAAAAATAAAAGTTATCAAAAGATGTGCAAAGTTAAAAGGAAGTCCATGATTGAAAGATGGTTGTTACACAAGAACCAAACATCTTGTAAAAGGAAGCTCATCTAAAAATCAAATCAAATAAGTCATTGTAGTAGCTTGCATGAGGACATGCAAGAGCTTCAGTTGGGGGGTATGTTTGGGCTTCAAAATGTCATACAAATATCACTCATTACCATAAATTTTTCACCTATGCTTCCATAATATCACTCATTATTCACTACCATGTCACTTCATTTTCCCTATTGTTCATCATTTATGGGTCTCATTTATATCTTCCAAATATTATTTATTTTCAAGCATTTTTAAGAGAAATTCTTGATTAAATATTAGAAAATAATATATTTTACTTCATATATGGAAAGTGGATTGTTTTTGTGACATGTGTAGGTTCCAAGGAAGCTTCCAAGACACCTTTATGTGGCCTTGAATGATCAATTTCGAATTTGATAAGATAAGAGACAATGATCTCATGGAGAAGATCAAGGACAAAAGCGGGTTATGTGTCTAGATGGTTGAGAGATGTATGGAACTAAAGAGAGATTAGTGGATCATCATTATGAGTTTATTATATCATCTCATTGTATAAATATGAGTACAATCTCCTCCATTTGTAAGCTTAGAATCTTAGAATTCCATTTTTAATCTTAGAGTTGGTTTGTACATCATGATGAAGATTTTGAAATAAAGAATCATACTTTGATTTTGTTGCTTCTACATTTGAGTCTCATTTGAAGTGGTGTGCTTGTGGAGTTATGGAGGGCCCCCATGGCCTCACTTGCATGCTTATTTTAGGTATAATTTAATTTATGTTTTAGTTTCATTTCAACTTTTAAGTTTTGTTAGATGTTCTGATATTGGAAGAGTCTTATTTGAAAGTGTTCTTGTAAGAGGATCGTAAGATCTCAGACAATTATTAGATTTAGGTTTATTTCGTTTCAGATTTTAAAGTTTTTGTTAGATGTTCTAATATTGGAGGAGATCCTAAAATTCATGTGTTCTTGTAAGAGAACCTTAGGATCTTGACAGTTGTTAGATTTAGGTTTGTTTAGTTGTTGGAAGAGATCTTGACGAATATGTTCTTATAAGAGAACCATAGATCTCGGACGAATTAGGAATCGGTTTGTTTAGTTGTTGGAAGAGATCTTGACGAATATGTTCTTGTAAGAGAACCAAAGATCTCGGACAAATTAGGAATCTTAGTTGTTGGAAGAGATCTTGATGAATGTGTTCTTGTAAGAGAACCAAAAGATCTTGGACAAATTAGAAATATTTCTAGATCTATATATTTTAGATAAGTACTTATAAGTTTACCTTCTCGGGTTGACATTAAATTGAACTCTAATTGACATCATCAGTTAGACCAAACATTGCACATGGTGTTTGGCGACAAGAGTCAGTTGGAGATCCAAGGATCGGGTGTGGTGCCACTCAGGATGGAGACAAGACATATGATGAGGGTCCATGAAGTATTATTTGTACCAGGACTCAGATATAGTGTGATTTCCGTCTCGATGAAGGAGAGGAAGGGGTTTGAGGGCTTGTTCCAAGTGTTGTGGCATGTTTTAAATTTCTTATATGTTGTATATACGAGTTTATGTCTTTCAAAGAAATTTTTAATATATATATATATATATATATATATATATATATATATATATATATATATATATATATATATAAAGAAGTACCAAACGGTGATTGGAGTTAATGTGTTAGAAATTGGGACTACGTCTGGCGCATTGTGTTAAAAGATGAGCAAGTGACATCATGGATACCGCCAATGGGAAACGTCATCCTGGGATGAAGCATGAGCGGGATCACAATGTGAACAGAGGTTAACTTACGGGGGTTCCTTCACTAGAATCTTTGACCCCTGCTAGTTGACCAGAATGGGCGGCCCAAATCAACTGCGGGGGAACTTCTTTGTGATCGATTTGGTACTGCGGAGTCCCCTTGCAGTAACGACAGTCGATGGGTCCCACGATGCCAGCAAGCGAGCCAACCGTGTCTTCCGCGCCATCCTCCACATCACATCCAACCGTCTTGTGAAGCATTCCACCATTCATTACATTCACATACAATTTTTTCCTACCCACTTATTTCTTCCATTTATAAAAGAGATTCTTGTCCTCATTATATCCACGTCTACCTCCTGAACAAATAAAGCTCTCCAATTTTCATACCAAATTCCAAATGAACAGCGAGTCAGCAGAAGTCACCTCGACAGAATCAGGTAACCCATGCAACTGTTATTAAAAATTGTCCAAAATGTTAAAGAAAGTTGTCATTGTTGGGTCTTCCACTCACATCTCATTAATTGATAAAGAAGCAGAGATTGTAGATACCGTTTGCACAGTTGACCATCGTCTATTTTATTAACATGTCATCCTAAACCAATCAAAGTTCCCATTTTACTCTGCTTTGATTAAGTCTCGAGTATTGTAGGGTTTGTTCCACAGATCTACCTATTTCCATAGTTTATCCATTGGTTGGTTTCTTCCATGTACCCTAAAAAATGCTTTGTCGTGAAATAATTAGGGGAAAATGTCTTCCATGTGTAAGCTCAGTTGATAAGGCAATAATTTTGTTACCCCTCTACAAAGTCATATGTGAGTTTTATTGATGAATCCCTTTCTACATATTTTCAAGAATTGTCAGGGCCGGAGTTTACCCAAATTGTATTTTATCTCATGCCTGAAAATACAAAGTTCTCCTTAGAGTGAGACAATTTTCCTTTAAGTTCATTTGTTGAAGATGTAGGGCTAATTCTCCAAATTTTGGTTTAAAATCCTAGGGAGAGAAGATGCTATGGTGGTAGATAAGTCAATTATGGGAATGTTTGCTTTAATGATGAAGCCTGTAATAGTTTTGGATATTCCCACTTATATGGAGAGTGATATCAATATCATTTTATGAGTTTATCAATCATTGGCAGTTTTAGGTTTCCTTCTCTGGTCGCCTATTTGTTTCTTTACAGTAATGTGGATAACTTTACCCAGTTGGGGTTGAATATTGTTGACGTGAATAAAAACAAACAGTTAGTGGTATTTTGAACATACCTGATAAGAAAGGAGGTGGGAAATGAAGGACTATTTGAATTTACCTCCTCTTTCCTTCTTATTGTATATTCAATTTTAACTGGATTGTCTGCACCAAGATTATTGCCTAAAGCTCGGTCCTTTTTGAAATTAAGTAAAGATGTCAGATGTGGAGATTGGTTTTCTCATGAAGACTATAATGAAATTAGATTATTTGGAGATGATATAGAGCCTTTTAAATTACCTGTATTTGTTCCCATAAGATTGTTTGCCTTGGAATTCATCATGCAAGGTCTTAACGTTGATCAGGTTCATTTCGTACCAGTAAAGAAAGGTCATTTGTTTAAACCACCCAGGACAATAGGGCCATTTATTGTAAACACCAGACAGGCTCTAGAAGCAGCTCACAAAATGTTGAATGACATGCATTTTTCATTGGAGGGGAAATTGGCTTATGACCCATACCATGTGATTTCAAACCGCAAAGTGGAGAATGACTATTCTCCATTTGTTCATGAATCAAGGCCATAAACGGAGACATTGGAAAACGAAGAACAAACTTATGCATCTATGCAGATGGAGGTGGAAACCCCTCATCCTATTCAGAAGGGGCTTGAAAGAGGAAGAGAGAAATTAATTGATTTGGAGAGTGATGCAGAAAATGAAGCCAAGAAGGCAAATACAATGGAGGAGGGTATTTCTTCAGCTATGCCTGGATTTTATTTGCAATTGGGAGACATTTCTTGTACTCCTTCATCTCCTCTTCTTGAAGGTACAAGTCATGATTCTGTTTCTAATGTTAAACATGTTTTCTCACAAATTGAAGAAAGGAACAATAAAATAAGAGATAACATTGAGACTCAGTCAGAGGCTCAAATTTCCCTTGAGCAAACCAAATTATTGACAACCATGGACTTAGAAAAAGATCAGCTAAGGATAGATTTCTCCATCCTTCATCTATGAATGTAACTCCTAATACCTCTTTCAAAACTGTTAATTTGACAATGGATGCTAAGAAAATCCCTCTTCTTGATAAGATACTTGCACATGCAAACAAGATAGTTAATATTTAATGATTTGAATAAGACTACTTCAGCCGCTGCCAAAGATGAAAACCTGTTGATCAAAGTGTTCAAACAATTGAAGTTGGAAAAATCTAACTCAAGATCTTGTTCCACACAAAATGAGGAATTGAAGAAAATAATTGTTAAAATTGGTGTTGATCCTGAAGATAGATCAGCAATTCAAAAATGGTTGCACTCCATTGAATATGAAATTCAGAGTTTGAAGAAGAAGCTTAAGCTTCCAACAGGTGAGCATCCTATGGCCACTAAAGTAGCCCAAGTGGAGATAGAGAAAGAGCAGCTGTTGCAAGTTGTGTTGGCCAAAGATGAAGAAATGGCTAAGTTGAAAGAGACAGGTGAAATTTTACAAAAAAAGATAGACTCTCATGTTTGTACAGTGGTTATTCCATCAAATTTAGAAGACCATGCTTCCCAATTAACTCAAGTCTCAACTGAGTTAATATTGGCAGAAATCGATTTAAAGAAAACTCAAAGGGACTTGGAAGGTGCTTATAAAGTACTCAAGGTTACACTCATAGTTAATGCACACTTATATTTAATTAATTTGACCTTTAATCGTAGATTAATTTGGTGGAGGATTCAAAATTCGGTGCTAGCTCCAGAATTTTCGGGGTTAACTAGAGCTGCTCCAGTTTTGGAGGAGCTTTTCTAGGAAAAACTAAAGAACCATAACTTTGGCATATTTCGACCAAATTAGGCTAAAAAAGAGTCAATCCTAGATTATTTGGATGCTCTGAGCATGATGGTGTAGGTTACAGAGGCAGAGAAACACTTTTGTAAGTGATTTTTCCACTTTGAATATTAAAGAAGCCTTGGGCCACTAGGAGAGGAGGCCATGTCTAGATCACCTGAAGACCATTTGCTGAGCCAGAAGAGCCTACCTAGGGGTTTTTGGGTCTTTTGAAACCAATGGAGCAGGTTGCAGAGTGATTGGAACATTGTAGGTGCATGTAATCAGATAATTTACCATTAATACAAAGAGGGTTAAGCCATTGAAGCAGGTCCATGGAGATGTAGCCCACGAGGGGTGAAATTTGTTATTAGATATGTGTAATGTGCTTGCTATGAATTATTTCTCTACATTTAATTGTTGTTCATGTGTTTTTTAAAACTAATTTATCTAATGAATTTCTCATAAAAGTCACAAAATTTGACACATAAAACCTCTCATAACTTGCTATTTGAGATGATCCTTAAGCACACCTTTACTATATTGATGAGGAAGCTAGCACAACAAAACTAGTTTGTCCATATTCAAATCAGTGTATATTGTGCATATGCGATTTACTGCTTTATGATTCTGCTGTGCAAAGTAGTTTTATGATTGAGATTCTTGGTTTGGTAGCGTCAGTTATTTAAGACTCTAACCTAGACCCAAGGTCGTGTAAATTCAACATTGTATCAGGGCGTGTTTGAGCTACTTTGGAAGTCATTAAATTAAATTTTGCACAACAAAGTACAACGTGAGAGGGAGTTGGTCACACTGTGAGTGAAGGATTTACTACAATGTCGAAGTTGTAGACAGGTCTCCGATATGAGGATAGGTTGGAAGGGTTATCCAACTACACTATTTGGAAGGAAATGATCAAGTTGGTCTTGCAGGTCAACATGATCTAGGATATTGCAGAGAAAGAGATCAAAAATCCAACTGACCTAAGGAGTTGGAAATACGGGAAGATTTGTATACAAAAGTGAGGTTGATCATCCTTGATGGTGTGAAGTATTCCTTGATAGTTCATGTGTCTGGGAAGAAGAATTCACATGAGATGTTGATGGATCTTAATAATTTGTTCTAGAATAAGAATGAGAACTGGGTATTGGTATTGGAGGATAAGTTGAAGTCCACCAAGATGATAAAAGGTGAAGGAACGACTTCATATCTGATGAGGTTGTCTCAGGTTCTAGATGAGCTTGTTGCCATCGGTGTCTAAGTTTCAGATGAAGAGATTGTAAGGATTTCCTTGAGAGGGTTCACCGAGGAATGGAAGGTCTTCATCCAGGAATCATTGTGACGGAGAAGCTGCCAGACTGGAATAAACTATGGGACAACTTCATTTAGGAAGAGTTACGAGGCGAGGATATTCATCCATCTAGGAAGGCATATGAGGACGTGGCACTCACAACAAGAATTAAGAGTAAGCTGAAGAAGGACTCGAGTAAAATCAAGTGTTTCAATTATGGCAAAATGGGATATTTTTCGTTGAGATGTGTTAAGAAAGGAGATGAAGAGAGAGGGAAGAAGAAAGGAAATCATATCACTGCTTCAACAGATATTTATGATCTTTCAGGGGATTGGAAGAGGAGGATTTTGCTATGATTTCTCATTTATCGCAGGGTACTATTCAAGAGGTTGGATGGTACGTGGACAGTGGTGCGAAAAAGCACATGACAAGGTCACAAGAGGTTTTTGAGACTCTAGCGGAATGGGACTCGAAGTTGCACATGGTGTTTGGCAACAAGAGTCAGTTGGAGATCCAAGGATCGGGTGTGGTGCCACTCAAGATAGAGACAAGATGTATGATGAGGGTCCAGGAAGTATTGTTTGTACCAGGACTCAGGTATAATGTGATTTCTGTCTTGATGATGGAGAGGAAGGGGTTTGAGGTCCTGTTCCAAGTGTTGTGGCCTGTTTTAAATTTATTATATGTTGTATATAGGAGTTTATGTCTTTCAAAGAATTTTTTAAAATATATGTATACATGCATAAAAAAATAAAAAAATAAAATAAGAAGTACTAAACGGTGATTGGAGTTAATGTGTTAGAAATTGGGACTAAGTTTGGCGCATTGTGTTAAGAGACGAGCAAGTGACATCATGGATACCGCCAATGGGAAACGTCATCCTGGGATGAAGCATGAGCGGGATCACAATGTGAACGAAGGTTAACTGACGGGGGTTCCTTCTCTGGAATATTTGACCCCTGCTAGTTGACCAGAATGGGCGGCCGAAATCAACTGCATGGAAACTGCTCTGTGATCGATTCGGTACTGCGGAGTCCCCCTGCAGTAACGACAATCGATGGGTCCCACGATGCCAAAAAGCGAGCCAACCGTGTCTTATGTGTCATCCTCCACATCACATCCAACCATATTGTCAATCATTCCACCATTCATTACACTCCCGTACGATTTTTTCCCACCCACTAATTTCTTCCATCTATAAAAGATATGCTTGTCCTCATTGAATCCACGTCTACCTCCTGAACAACTAAAGCTCTCCAATTTTCATACTAGATTCCAGGTGAACAACCAGTCAGAAGTAGTCACCTCGACAGAACCAGGTAACCCATGCAACTGTTATTAAAAATTGTCCAAAATTTTAAAGAAAGTTGTCATTGTTGGGTCTTCCACTCACATCCCGTTAATTGATAAAGAAGCAGAGATTGTAAATACTGTCTGCACAATATACCATCCTCTATTTTATCAACATGTCATCCTTAACCAATCAAATTTCCCATTTTACTATGCTTTGATTAAGTCTGGAGTATTGTAGTGTTTGTTCCAAATATCTACCTATTTCCATAGTTTATCCATTGGTTGGTTTCTGCCATGTACCCTAAAAAATGCTTTGTCGTGAACTAATTGGGGGAAAATGTCTTCCATGTGTAAGCTCAATTGATAAGGCAATAATTTTGTTACCCTTCTACAAAGTCATATGTGAGTTTTATTGATGAATTCCTCTCTACATATTTTCAAGAATTGTCAGGGCCTGAGTTTACCCAAATTGTATTTTATCTCATGCCTGAAAAGACTTCTCCTTGGAGTGAGGCAATTTTCCTTTAAGTTCTTTTTCTGAAGATGTAGGGCTAATCCTCCAAATTTTGGCCAAAATCCTGGGGAGAGAAGATGCTATGGTGGTAGATAAGTCAATTATGCGAATGTTTTATTTAATGATGAAGCATGGAATAGTTTTGGATATTCCCACTTATATGGAGAGTGATATCAATATCATTTTATGAGTTTATCAATCACTAGCAGTTTTAGGTTTCCTTCTCTGGTCACCTATTTGTTTCTTTATAGTAATGTGGATAGCTTTACCCAGTTGGGGTTGAATATTTTGACGTGAATAAAAACAAACAGTCAGTGGCCTTTTGAACATACCTGGTAAGAAAGGAGGTGGGAAATGAAGGACTTTTTGAATTTACCTCCTCTTTCCTTCTTATTGTATATTCAATTTTAACTGGAGTGTTTGCACCAAGATTATTGCCTGAAGCTCAGTCCTTTTTGAAATTAATTAAAGATGTCATATGTGGAGATTTGTTTTCTCATGAAGACTATACTGAAATTATATTATTTGGAGCTAATATAGAGCCTTTTAAATTACCTGTATTTGTTCCCATAAGATTGTTTGCCTTGGAATTCATCATTCAAGGTCTTAATTTTGATCAGGTCCATTTTGTACCAATAAAGAAAGGTCATTTTTTAAAACTACCCAGGACAATAGGCCCATTTATTGTAAACACCAGAAAGGCTTTGGAAGCAGCTCACAAAATGTTGAATGATATGCATTTGTCATTGGAGAGGAAATTGGCTTATGACCCATACCATGTGATTTCAAACTGCAGAGTGGAGAATGACTATTCTCCATTTGTTCATGAATCAAGGCCATAAATGGAGACTCTGGAAAATGGAGAAAAAAATTATGCATCTATGCAGATGGAGGTGGAAACCCCTCATCCTGTTCAGAAGGGGCTTAAAAGAGGAAGAAAGAAATTAATTGATTTGGAGAGTGATGCAGAAAATGAAGCCAAGAAGGAAAATACAATGGAGGAGGGTATTTCTTCAGCTATGCTTGGATTTTATTTGTAATTGGGAGACATTTTTTATGCTCCTTCATCTCCTCTTCTTGAAGGTACAAGTCATGATTCTTTGTCTAATGTTAAATAGGTTTTCTCACAAATTGAAGAAAGGAACAATAAAATAAGGGATAACATTGAGACTCAGTCAGAGGCTCAAATTTCCCTTGAGAAAACCAGATTATTGACAACCATGGACTTAGAAAAATATTAGCTGAGGATAGATTTCTCCCATCCTTCATCTATGAATGTAACTTATACTACCTCTTTTAGAACTATTATTTTGACAGTGGATGCTAAGAAAATCCCTCTTCCTGATAAGATACTTGCACATGCAAACAAGACAGTTAATCTTTAATGATTTGAATAAGACTACTTCGGTTGCTGCCAAAGATGAAAAACTGTTGATCAAAGTGATCAAACAATTGAAGTTGGAAAAATCTAACTCAAGATATTATTACACACAGAATGAGGAATTGAAGAAAATAATTGTTAAAATTGGTGTTGATCCTGAAGATAGATCAACAATTTAGAAATGGTTGCACTCTGTTGAATCTAAAATTCAGAGTTTGAAGAAGAAGCTTAAGCTTCCAACAGGTGAGCATCCTATTGTCACTGAAGTAGCCCAAGTGGAAACAGAGAAAGAGAAACTGTTGCAAGTTGTGTTTGCCAAAGATGAAGAAATGGCTAAGTTGAAAGAGACAGGTGAAATGTTACAAAAATAGATATATTCTCATGTTTGTACAGTGGTTATTCCATCAAATTCAGAAGACCATGCTGCCTAATTAACTCAAGTCTCAACTGAGTTAAGATTGGAAGAAATTGATTTAAATAAAACTCAAAGGGACTTGGAAGGTGCTTATAAAGTACTCAAGGTTACATAAAATGAGTTACACATGACCAAGGATAATGCAGAAAAGTATAGGTAGGAATGTCATAATGCCTATCAAGAGATCAAAGAGTTGAAAGAGAAAGTGAAGGGAAATATGTCCCTTATACAAGCCAGGGAGATTATTTGGAATGAAATAATTGATGTTGTCAAGAACACATAGGATTTACTGGTTATTGTTGGGGAAGAAAAGAGTATTGTGAGAGAATTGGAAAATGCCATTATTTCAAATAAAGAGAAATTGCAAAACAGGGCCTCGTATGCCAAGAGGTTGATTGATTTTATTAATTCCAAAACTGCACAAGAACTGAAGGATTTCAAAATTGAAGACAAGACTCGATGTGTGATGGAGTTTAACAAGATGATCATGAAGAATTCATACATGAAGACTACAAAGAAAAAGCTGAAGGAAGTCAAAGAAGAAACGGTAAGATTTAATGTGTTATTTGATAAAATAACAAGGGCTGGTTTTCCATCTTGTTGGGATCAGCAAGGAAATATTCTCCCTTGGGAGACATATGAAACATTGCTGGTAGAGGCAAAGAGTAAAATTGGAAATACACATGAAAATACTGCTATTCTGAAGGGAGCCACTATTATGAATTATCTATATAAATACTTTCAACTGTTATGGATGATGAAAACCTTGTTTTCAGAATGACCCTTATATTCTAGGATCACAGATTTTAGAATGGCTCATGTCAAGCTTGCTAACTATTCCAACTCGAATGTACATTGTAGACTTGTGGAGAAAATGCAAGGAATGGATGTCTCTGCAAGATAATGATGCAGAAGCAGGAACTTCTTCCATTACAGGATCTCAGGCCACTGCCACCTCATGATCAAATGTTACTTCATATTTACTGTAGAAGTTTTATTTTTCTTCTTTTTATTGTAATGACCGAATAAAATAGTTTGGGAAGTTGACAGTTCCATAACTGTCCATTTTGTAACAAACTATTTAAGGCTTTTTCAAGAGAGAAATGAGGTTCTGGACTTTGCGCCTTTGAAGTTTTGGAAATTTTGTACTTTTTCTTTATGAGATTAATAAATATTTTCAGAGAATTTTCTAGCAACTGATGAATGGGTTGAGTTCTCCCTATTCCATATTATGTATTTCTCTTATGTTGGAATAAAGTAATGAAGATGCTGGTCTCTAATTTACATCTGTGAGATTAAATTTCCTTAATAATGTGCTCCTTTATTCTGAAATAATAGTTTCTGTGATTTACATCATATTGTTAATGGTTTTTCACTATCATTTCACCTTCTCATGTTCATGCATATTTATAATTTAAATACACTTTGAAGAGTTGTGTTATTTGTAAATATTGAAGGGTTTAAGATATAATTCTGGGGTTACAATTTGAAGGGACAAAAAATAATTTTATTTTCAAGTGACAACAAATGTCTTGGGCACTGATCTCCTCACAACCAAAGATTTTCTCCCAAGGAAGAACATTTTTTTGCGCCATTGCTAGGGAGCAAAGACACGAAGCCATTTTTCCCTGGGTTTTGTTTCAGAAACAATTTCTTTGATTGGTGAAAAAAGAAAGTGATTAGGATGTATTTTTCATCAACGCAGACCTGGCTTCCAGAAGACTGCACATGAGTTCAGATAACTCACAATAGAAATATCCAATCTTATCTGACCCAGAAAAACTAGTATCAAGAAGGGTTTGGAAATCCAAATCCAGAATTACTCCTAATCCTACCGTCTCTGCTCTAGGTAGCAATTCTACTATACAAACTCAAGTTTTCCACTTAGAAGAAGTAGTCTGAAATCTTTAATTCTTGGAAGAACGACCTATGTCCTCTCGTTCAGTTTTTCCTAAACCTACTTTGGAAGAAAATTCTTTTGAGTTAGTTTCTTTTTCATTCCATGACTTTCAAAAATTTTCAACAATTCATTTTGGAACTTCACAACATTTTGTCTCTGTAATAAGTCAGCCTATTCCTATATCAGTATCAACTGCTCCACCATTTGTTTTTCAAGAAGAAATTATCAAAACAACAATATGGCTATTCCTACTTTTCTTCTGAATAGATATGCTCCATTAAATTTTGCCCAGCCGATGAATGCAATGCCACAAGATGACCTTGAATTGTTGCCTTGTTTCATAGGGGAAGATGATATCTCAGTAGAGAAACATATTGCTTCTTTTTGTGCCTTTGCAGATGATTTGAATGTTGAGTATCTTGATGTTGTTTTAAGATTATTTGTGCAGTATTTAGAAGGAGAGGCTAGAAAGTGGTTCAAGACACTTCATACCAATTCAATTAATAATTGGGAAGAAATGGAGAACAGTTTCACTCAGAGATGGGGTGAAAATAAATATCATGGATATTTCTTAACTGAATTCAATGCTATTAAAAGAAAACAAGAAGAAATTGTCACATATTTTATTAAAAGGTTTAATAAATTTTATAATAGCCTTCCAGTAGAAATAAAACCCCCACCAGCTGGAGAAAATGTTGTTTTTGCTAGAGCTTTTGAATCTAACTTTGGTTTCAATATAAGGAAGAGGAGGTCTCCCACTTTAGATCAAATTCAAACATATGCCTTGGAGGCTGAGGCAAATTTTACTGTTGTAGGAAATTCTAAAGGACAGCAACAAACACAAGATAAGGAGAAAGGAAAGGAAGAAGTTTCTCATGACAAAATATTGGAAGATATGACTAAGGTCATAAAAATTTTGTCAAATAAATTAGTAAAACTAGAACTAGAAAATAAAAATCCTCCCAAACAAGGGCATCAAGCCCAAAATCGAAATTTCAACCCACAGTTTAGAAAACAAACCTTGCAAATCTTGCAAAGGGAAAATAAAGATCAAGATGTGATCCAACCTCCTTTGTATATAGAATATGGAAATGAGGAGGTAGAAGAAGAAAGAACAAAGGAGAAATACAATAAAATATCAACATTATATGTAGGTGAAGTAGAAGATGATGATAATGAGAAATTCAACGCTGAAGTAAAAGAATCCCTGACTGAAAAAAGAAATTGAGAAATATTGTAAACAATTTACTGATCATATGCAAACTGAATTACATAAAAAATATGATATGGGATCAAAGAAAAGATGTAGATTGTTGAATAATAATGAGGTGTCAGAAGACTCAATACCTCAACAGATGGCAACTCCACAACAACCTGCAAAACAACTTGAAAGAGGGAAGCAACAAATTGATTCAGTAACAAAACCTACTTTTCAACAAGGAGAGAGTTCACAAGGGAAGTCGAAAGATAAGAATTTAAAAAAAATTGTTGTTTCATCTGAACAAATTTCACATTTAAAGAAAAATAATGAAGATCCAGAGAAGTTAATAAAACCAAGTAATCCTTTGAATTTGAAAAAATAATTGGAGAAGATAAAGATACCGATTCCCCTAACTGAGCCGTTAAAGACTCCAATGTATAAAAAGCAGTTTTCATATTTTATTAATCTTTCTCAAGGTGGCATTGTGGCAGACACCGTGAATTTGCAAGAAGATAGACCAGTAGTGATGTTTGGTCCTCACGTGGGAGAGGTGGATTCATCTACTCATCCTTTTTACATTTCTTTATTGGTGCAATATTTCATGCTACACAATTTCATGTTGGATTTAGGAGTTTCTCACAATTTAATGCCATTATTTGTAATGAAGTAGTTGAATTTAAAAATAAAAAAAACTTATAAGGATCTTTACTCATTTAATTCCAAAAAGGTTAAGTGTGTAGGGTGGATTAAAGATATGTTGTTTCATTGGCTCAAATTCCAGCTAGAAGCCTTCTGAAGGATGTGGTGGTGGCAGATATCCCAGCTCATTTTGGGATGCTTCTTTCTAGATCTTGAGGGGCTAAGTTTGGAGGTGTTTTGCGATTAGATTTTACTTATGCCATAATACTAGTTTTTCGGGGAGAAGAGAGAAGATTATATAGAGAAACCAAGTTTGTAAAAACCGTTACTAAGGAGAATGCTAGTAATTCTCCTGTGTACAACTAGGAAAAGGATGATTTTTCATGTTTCATGCTACAAGAAGTTGCATAAATTGCTAAAGATACTTAGGTTCAACTCTCTTCAACAGTTGAAAATAACATTAGGGGAATTTTGAGGTCTAGAATGGGCCTCCTAAGAAAAATGTACAAAAAAAAAACTTTATAAGAACCAATAGGATTCAAGATGATGATGTCAACCATGGGGGATGATTCACCATTTTTTAAGTAAAAGGGTAAAAATATTAAAAAATAATAAAATAATAAAACTACTTTTTCAACTCGTATTTTCAACTTATCTCCGAAATTTTTACTCAATTTTCGAGCGAGAGTACTCGTTGGATGCAAAATTTAATTCCTCATCCAAGGAGTACCCATGTTGCATACTTTCGATGGATTACAATCACGTTTTTTTACGTATTTCCCATTTTTCATGTAGCAGGGTCTATAGAAAGTATGCAACGTGGGTACTCCTTGGATGATGAATTAAATTTTGCATCCAATGAGTACTCCCGCTCGAAATTTGAGTAAAAAATTTGAGAGATAAGTTGAAAAAGTCGTTTTTTCTTTTTTTCCCTCTAAAATTTGATGATGTCATCAAATCTTATTTTATTATTTCCACTATTATTTTATAATTTTCTTATGAGGCCCATTTTAGACCTCAAAATTCCCCTAATGAGAGTCGACAAAAAATGGATTTTGGAAAATTTATTTTGATGGTGCTTGTTCGAAAGATGGTACTGGAGCAGGTATTCTTTTAATCACTCCAAAGGGTCATTTAATTCCATTTTCATATAAATTAGAATTTGATTCTACAATTAATATCTCAAAATATGAATCTATGATTCTTGGGTTGCAAACTTCCAAGCAATTAGGAGTACACAATACATCTATTTTTGGATATTCTGAACTAATGGTCAAACAGATTAAAAATCATTGTCAGGCAAGATATCCAAGATTAAGAACTTACAGGAATGAAGTATGGGATTTAATGGAGAATTTTTTTCTTACTTTTAATATAAAATTTGTCCCTAGGGAAGGGAACACGCTGGCAAAATCTCTGGTAGTTGAAACCAGCACTTTTAAACCCCCTCTAAATCCAAGGCTGAGATATGAAGTAGAAATGAGACACAAACCTTCAATTCCCGATAATGTGAAGCATTGGCAGGTTTTTGAAGATGAAGAATAGATTAAGGATTTTTTGAAGATGATAGGAGAATTTTCTAATTTAGAAATTGACCAAGATGTAGGTGTAATATTCCAAAATTAATTGGAATATTAAAGTTTTGTTTTGTCACTTAGATAGGTGAATAAGTGGGTAGGGAGACCCATAAATCTCTTTATGAAGAATAAAACCACTTCTCATGTGAAAGTGGATCATTATTTCAGCTCAACAAAGCACCCTAAGGTGTGAACAGGGGCTAGAGAATGTGGACTAGGTCAATGTTGACAAGATCAACAACGCTGTTATGGAGATCATGGAGGATTAATGGACGACAACACAATCATTTAGGAGGATTATATGCATGAGAGTAGCTCCTTTAATGAGTGGGACCCAGGGTGAGGAAGCTCACCAAACATAAAATGAAGTGGATGGAAACATTAGAAGAGATGGATTTGTATTATTGATTTTGATCTTTTTAGATCTGGATTTGTCATGTGACAATTTTGTGCATGCTTTTGCTGTTTAGCAGGGTCTGCAGTGCTGTTTAGCACAAGGGTGTTTCCGAGCATAAATACCACCCTAATCCTTGGGGGACTTAGAGTGCCTACTCAGGAGAGGTTATCTTAATTTGAATTACCACTATCTGGAATTTGGCCAAGCTTCAGTCTCATATACAACACAATTCTATTTAGAGTTGCATTTTGTTGTAGGTTGTAGTAGTGGAGGGTTTTAAAACCCCATTTCTGAGCTAGTTTTCCATTGGAGGGACCATCCTTTCATCCAGGAGGTTTGTGAGGAAGTCCTTGGAGCATAATTTCCATATTTGGCAGGAGGCCAAGTAGCTACCATCAGCTACAACGCAAGTAGCTACCATCATCTACAACGCAGTTTCCCTAAAGGACTGTGTTATTTTAGAGAGCAGCTACAACAATGGATTTATTGCCCTAGTTGGAGGAGTTGTGTTTCCTTTGAGGGGATCAGCCCTTAATTTATGAGATCTATTGGAGGAGGATCAGCCATTGCATATTTCAGATCATCCACCTAATATCAGTGATTCAGTTGCAGATATTATTCAACCATAGGGCCAAATCTACTATTTTTGTATAGTGTGTATTTCTGGAACCTTTTCTGGGTTATCCTGGAAATCCATTTTGAAGCATAGATCTCTAGTCCTAACTCTTTAGGAGAATTGTATCAGTAGCAATATATTTTTCTATCTTTCATCTATTAATGTCTCTTAGACAACAAAATTTTGACATTCCAGCTCATATTGTATTAGTAACATTTCAGATTTAGGTGTGTGCTTTCATGGGAGGCTTGTTAGCCCAATATTGAGTGAGATTTTCCTCAAGATCTTGTACCTATTTTGCTGTTATAATAATAATGGAATGGATATATGGTTGTTTCATGTATTGATCTATTTATATTTCTGCCTAATCCCATTTTTATGTCTTGTATTGTTGCTCTCCCAATTTTGGGATATTACAATGGTATCAGAGCATATTCTTGGCTCAGCCTGTGTACTTCAGCCATTATGTCATCTAAAGAGGCTTCTCATAGGAAGGCGAATATTTGTAAAAGAGATGGAGGAAATACTCTATTATCAGGAGGAAAGGAGTTCTCAAGACTTATTCTTCAAACTATGCAGGGCATTAACGGAGACATCAAAGAGATGAGGATGGAGAAATATAGAGATTCTCCAAGAGGGATTGTACATAAAGAAAGCTCCAGTTTTTCACATTATGGGTGTGAGCATTCAGCTACACCGTTAGATCTACAACGTGGTACCATGCCTACATTCTTAGCAAGATAAGAAGAGGAAGGAAACACACCAAAGGAGGAGACTCTTGGTGACTATCTCCAAGAATATGAATCTCAGTCTAGAAGATTCAAGGAGCATCTAAAATTTCAAGGGTTTTGTAAAATCAAAGAAAATAGAAGACCCAGTAACCATAATAGGAGAATAGGGTGCATGCAATGCACTTTCGGTATATTCTTTCTACCTATTTTTGATGGGTCACCCAAGAGCACAACTAAGGCTTGGGTAGAGAAGCTAGACACATATTTTCAGCTGCATTGGGTTTCAGAAAAGGAGGCCATTAGAGTAGCAGCGCTGCATATTGAAGTTAAGGATTATGCCTGGTGGTTTTATGAATCCTCTTCATTGAATAATGCAAATATATCTACTTATGCAAAATTCACTAGGAGGTTAGTGAAAATATTTGATCAAAGACATTCTGAAACTTCCTTGGGTGAGCTAGCCAAACCCAAGAAATCAGAACCTTTGCATGATTTGGAAGGATCCATGAAACAAAATCTATTTCAGAATATTGTTGAGGGGGTTAAATAACTACAAGATGCTTTTCCAAGGGCAAAAACCCCACTTTAGCAAGAACTTTCTTCTCAAGAGGAAGATATGAAGATTCCTCCTTCAAGAGCGGATCAAGCCAAAGGGTCTCTTAATGATGAGGTATTCTCCAATGATGAGGAGAAGGAAGAAGAAGAGCTGGAAAGAGCCTCCAACGCTTTAGTAGAAGGAGGATATCCACCACCATTTGGAGATGAAGATGAAGCAATTGCTTCAACTAGAGGGGATCTTGTATCTTTGAAATAAGTTAAAAGGCTCTCACATATGAAGATCGGGAGCAACATGTGTCTATGTTGATAGGAAATGAGACAAAATAATGGAGGAAGTGTGTTCCAATATTGACCATATTTTTTGGGACATACACCATGATAGATCACTTCTTTGTGATTAAGACTCTTGACACCAATATGACATTGGGTGTGCATGGGTTGATTACATTGGAGAAGAAAACCTTAGACTGTGAGATCTTGCAGAAGGTAGGAGAAGATGAGAAGGATGGCTAGCATCAAGTGATTGAGAACATACACACCCATCATTTTCAGGAGGTTTATGCATAGAAGCAGGAGGATGATTTGCGCAGTGAGGGCAGGGACAAATCAGTCCACTCACATATACAACCTACTCTAGGCCTTGATGTATCATTACATGGAGGCATTCCACCAAGGAGACCCCCTGATTGGCAGATGATCAAAGAGTTTGTTGATCAGCGGTTGTCATTGATGTCAACCCAAGCAGCACCAGGGGCTAACCCAATATTGCATGGGAATTTTGACCTACCAAATTAATATATTCTGGGTCAATAATTCTTTTGATGGTTTCTACTTGTCGAGATGTTTCCATTGATATATGGAACGCCATGTAGTTCTTCACAGTTTGAGAGATATTCATGTTTGAAGTTTGTACCCCCAATTAGTGGGCTAAAACCCCATGGGGTTGGGGCATGGGTCATTGAAAAGTCATAATTAATATTTTTTAAGCTCCTAAGATCCCTCCCACATTCACTTGTTGAAGCCCCTCTCAACTTAAGCATTCATATAAATTGTGATCTTCATTTCCTCCTTATGCATGGGATTTGGCCATCTGAAACAGGTCATCGTGGAATTTTAGCTCTAACATTTTTTCTATGAAGGCTTGGAAGCTGAAATTTTTACAAGGCGAAGTTGAAATCCGGAGGAAGTTGCAGTAAAAATTTCAGATCAAGGTGCACAAATTTTTGGAGATATGATCTGTGTAAGTCAGGGTTTTTGCAGGCTCTTGAAATTCATCTCAAAGAAGTGACCTTGGTAAATTCGTCATAACTCTCTCTTTGAGTATCGGATTGGAATTCTGTAAAAAGCAGTAGATAGTGCACAGTCTTTAGTTTTCTCTCTATCAATTGTAGAGGCAAATGAAGAAGCAGTGACACATGGCACGCCGTACAAGTGCGCTCTGCTGAAACAATCCATAATTAGGACAGTGTGAGAAATTGGGCATAACTCTCTCTTGAAGAATCCAAATTGGGTCAGAGCTGTGGCATTGGAAAGATGACTCAGAGGAATACTATAGGACTGAAAATAAGATATTGAGGATCTGAAATAACGGATATACACTAGATTCAATATCAAGCTCCTAGAAGGCAAGAAAAAGCTATATCATGTGTTGTCAAGGATTGCAAAGGACTAGAATTTCTACGGCAGAAAAAAAAAAAAAAAACAAGGTGTAGCAGAGGGTAGCATGAAAATAGTAGAAACCAAGGTGCATTATAGCAGCAAGAAGTTCATCATATGAAGTCTTCAAGTGGGCAGCACTGCATACAATCATTGTACTTAGTCATTGTAAATACATTATTGTACAAATTGTACTAGTGTCTATCTGCCAAGGGTTGAAGAGGCAGTGTTGGGAGGTCTAGGATCATCATTAGGTGGTTGTATCAAAGTTGGGGTTATGGTCTATTATATATTCTTCTTCTACATCATTCTATATCATTGTAAAGTGGACCATTTTCCCTGGTACGAGAGTCCATTCTTCTTTTATTCTTCTATAGGGTGGTAGGGTGGTGCTAGGGTGAGTTGTAGCTCATTGGGTGTTGGGGCATCCGTTCAGTGACTACTAAAGAATCTCGGGTGTTGGAGTGTCCATCTAGTGGGAGCTGGAGAAGAATGTTTTTCTAGATTATAGGAAGTTGGAGCCTTATTTTCAATTGGAGTTGAAAAGAATTATTAGAAAAGCATTAGGTGGTTTTTGTCCCGGAGTGGGTTTCCACCTTAAAAACTATGTGCATTTGTATTCCTCTTGTTTGCTGCTATCATTGTACAAAAACTGATAATAATTGAAGATTAACTAATGCTCTAATTGAAAGAAATACTGATTCACCCCCCCTCTCAGTATTTCCAACAATTGGTATCGAAGCTTGGTTCCTTCAATAGCAGTTTAACAGCTGGAAGGAGGTCATGGAGTATACCAAGAATGGTGTACCTCTATTCAATGAAAATAATTATGCACTTTGGAAAGGAAGAATGGAGGTCTATCTCTTGGTGCAAGGTTACGAATTATGGGACATTGTTCAAAATGGATTTACATCAACTACGGATGAACAAGGTAAGAAGAATTTGGTAAATGATGCAAAAGCAAAGAATATTATTATCAGTGGACTTATTGAATCTGCTTATCATAAGGTGTTGGGTTGTAAAACTGCCAAAAATGTATGTGACAAGCTTGAGAATATATATGCAGGTGACTCAAATGTCAAAGAAGCAAAGCTTCAAATCTATAGAGCAAAATTTGAGCAACTCAGAATGAAAGAAGATTGCAACATTGTTGCATACTTTCAATACATTGATGAAATAACCAATACTCTGGAAGGATTGGGAGAGCCAGTTGACGAGAAGACTATTATACGGAAGATTCTTAGAACGTTACCAGGGAGATTCAACCCAAAGGTATCGGTCTTAGAATACAGTGCAAATCTGGACAAACTCAGCAAAGAGGAATTACATGGAGTTCTCATAACATATGAAATGAGACTTGATGAAGAAGAGGGTACTTCACATCTAGAAACTGCGTTCGTTGCGTCTAAGAAAACCAATAAGGATAAACAACCTTCAATTGAAAAGACATGCACCTGCAAGTGTGAAGAAAAGGGAGATGATGAAGAAGGTATTTCAGATGAATAATATGCTTACTTCATGAGAAAACTACAAATCGGTAAGGGAAAATTCAAAGGTAAACTTCCATTGATATGTTTCAGCTGTAATGAGGTTGGGCATTTTGCAGCAAAATGTCCAAACAAAAGTAATGCAAACTCAAAAAGAAAGAAAGGCTTTAAGAAATTCAACAAGCAAGGATCCAAAAGGAACTTTCTCTTTAAAGAAGATAGCTCATCATCCGATGAAGACAATGATAGTGAAGAAGAAGCCAGTGAGAGAGTATTTTTTATGGCCAAGCAAAATAAACCAAAGCACAATAAGCAAGAGGTATCAAACAACGAAGAAGAAGGATGGACCATAGACAAATTTTATGAGGAAGCAATCAAGCTTATAAAAGATCTCAAGGCATAGAAGATCCGTTCCAAAACTCTTGAAGAACAAGTTCAAGGTCTCAAAATTGAAGTTGAAGAACACAAATGCATTGAAGAGTCACTTCAAAAGAAGTTGGAAGAAAGCAACCAAGAAAGGGAAGAATTAGAAGCCGAAGTAGTCTCGCTACGTGAGGAAGTGAAGAAAGGAAAAACTATCCAAAACTATGCCAACAACTCAAGGGCATTGGAAGAACTCATCAACAATAAATGATCTTAAAACGACAAAACTGGCATCGGTTACAAAGAAGAAGAAGCAGGACCTTCTACAACAAAATACAATGAACCTATGAGATCTGACATGCATGTAGACTTCATTGGACAAGATTTGCAAGAATAGCCTTGGAAGACAATTCCTCGATGAAAATTTCCATCCAGGTACCGACATATTTTTTATGGCTACTGTTATTCATGTGGAAAATTTGGTCATAAAGCTATAGAATGTCGCACGTACCCTAGGAACGAATACAATTCCAGGAGATCTGTCAAATATGAACCTCCTAGGGCTCAACGAAATATCAATATATTTGAACATTTAAGAAATAATATTGAATGTTACAAATGTCAAAACTTTGTACAATAGCCAAAGAATGCAGACTTGAAAATCCTCCAGAAGAATCTTCGAAGCCACAAAATGAACGAACATGGAAGAAGAAGAAGAATGATAATTGTGCTCTCGCTTTCAAGGCTCAAAAGAACAAAGATGTGTGGTATGTTGATAGTGGTTGCTCAACGCATATTACTGGAGATAGAAATAAATTTGTATCTCGAAAAGAGAAGAAGGATGGAACCATGTCCTTTGGAAATGATGGATCTTCAAATGTTATAGGATCAGGTACTATCACTCTCGGAAGCAAAGATGTTCTAGCCAAGAATGTTCTATTGGTTGAAAACATGAATCACAATCTGCTCAGTGTTGGACAAATGTGTGATCAAGGACACACAATACTATTCAACTCCATTGAATGTGAAATCAGGAAAGGCGTGTATGGTGAAATTGTGGCTACAGCAAGTTGAGCTCCAAACGACATATATGTTCTGGATGAAGCAACTAAAGCATGTCTAATAGCTAAAGAGGATGATACAATAATTGGTAGCAATGATGATCGACTAAGTAAGAATTTGGATACAAAGGTGCAAAGTGATTTAGAGATGTCTTTACTTGGTTGAAAATTGAGCATTGACGACTCATCTAAGGATGTGGATCAAAGGTTGTACAGATCTATGATTAGTAGTCTTCTATATGTAACAGCCTCCCGACCAAATGTTATGCAAGCAGTTGGACAAGTAGCAAGATTCCAAGCAACACCAAAAGAATCACATATTAAATATTTGCCATCATTGGAATATCTTTGCCAGAATCTTGGGATTCTCCCAAGTTCTCATTAGATTTTCCTTTTTCAGAATATAAAGGGGGAGTGGAAGTGTGTACAGGTATGCAGGAAAGTTGTGTGTCAGCGTGAGTGGAAGTGTGTACAGGTCCGCAGGATGGTTGTGTTTCAGGGGGAGTTACCCTTTGCCATTGATGTCAAAGGAGGAGAGAATGTTGTAGGAAGAGGTGTCATGATCGCAGGGGGAGTACTCGTGTTTCCATCAATGCCAAAGGGGGAGATTGTTGATCAGCGGTTGTCATTGATGTCAACCCAAGCAGCACCAAGGGATAACCTAATATTGCATGGGAATTTTTACCTACCAAATTAATATATTCCAGGTCAATAATGCTTTTGATGGTTTCTACTTATCGAGATGTTTCCATTGATATATGGCACGCCATGTAATTCTTCACGGTTTGAGAGATATTCATGTTTGAAGTTTGTACCCCCAGTTAGTGGGCTAAAACCCCATGGGGTTGGGGCATGGGTAATTGAAAAGTAATAATTAATATTTTTTAATCTCCTAAGATCCCTCTCAACTTAAGCATTCATATAAATTGTGATCTTCATTTCCTCCTTATGCATGGGATTTGGCCATTTGAAACAGGTCATCGTGGACCTTTTGCTCTAACGGTTTTTCTACAAAGGCTCGGAAGCTGAAATTTTTATGAGGTGAAGCCGAAATCCTGAGGAAGCTGCAGTAAAAATTTTAGATCAAGGTGCGCAACATTTTTTGAGATATGATCTGTGTAAGTCAGGGTTTTTTCAGGCTCCTGAAATTCATCTCAAAGAAGTGACCTTGGTAAATTTGTCATAACTCTCTCTCTGAGTATCGGATTGAAATTGTGTAAAAATTTGCAGATAGTGCACATTCTGTAGTTTTTTCTCTATCAATTTTAGAGGAAAATGAAGAAGCAATGACACGTCGCATGCCGTACAAGTGCGCTCTGCTGAAACAGTCCATAATTAGGGCAGTGTGAGAAATTGGGCATAACTCTCTCTTGAAGAATCCAAATTGGGTCAGAGCTGTGGCATTGGAAAGATGACTCAGAGGAATACTACAGGACCAAAAATCAGATATTGAGGATCTGAAATAACAGAGATACACCAGATTCAATATCAAGCTCCTAGAAGGCAAGAAAAAGCTAGATCATGTGTTGTCAAGGATTTCAAAGGACTAGACTTTCTATGGTAGAAAAGCAAAACTGTTAAACACCATGTTGAAGCACACACATGGTGTATGAGGAATATAACACACACACAAGAGACTCAAACACACAATGAAGGATAAGCGTGTAGCTCACTTATTTTCCATTATACAAAGATGTACATTTATAGTACAATGGTGTGACTCTTGGTTTCATATTCCAAGGTCACTTGGACTCCATTGTGACTTTTCATATTCCACACCTACCCATGTAGGATTAGGTGTTCCAACATCCCCCCTTAATCCGAAGGGGCATGTGTGAGTCCAAGAAAAGAGTTGTAATACAAATTTGCAAAGTATACATGACAGCACTTGGCTGAATCAACTCTCTAAAATGTTGGAAAAAATAGGTGGTTTTAGGATGACCACAAACACTGGAACGCAATACTTGTTGCAGTTCCCGGAACTCTTCCAAAACTGGCAAGAAGCTGAAGGCTTCTGCTAGAGGAATTGTCCCTCATAAAAAAGGGAGACCTTCGACCTAAAGAAGGGAGGTCTACTACCTGTGGTGGTTTTAGGTTGTCCACCAACCAAAGATGATGGTTTTAGGTTATCCACCAACCGAAAATGATGGTTTTAGGTTATCCACCAACCAAAGATGATGGTTTTAGGTTATCCACCAACCGAAAATGATGGTTTTAGGTTATCCACCAACCAAAGATGATGGTTTTAGGTTGTCCACCAACCAAAGATGATGGTTTTAGGTTATCCACCAACCGAAGGCATGCTCATGGGCATCCGTATCTCTGGCTACAACTCTGAATCCAGAATGACGAATTGTGGCTCAGGCTCGCTTGAACTTTGGCTACAACTCTGAATCTGGAATGAGAGATTGTGGCTCAGGCTCGCTTGATCTGTCGTCGAAGCTTGTACATGACTACCATTTTCCCCCCTATCAGGGACAAGGTGAGATGATGGCGAAAAATCAACTGCAAGTTTGCTCAATATCCGTGAACAAGTTCTAACATGTGTCGTAAACATCTTCTTGGCTACTGATGCCCATTGCCAAGAAGCGATCCATCCAAGGTGAATCTTTGTTCTTGCAGAGGCTTGTGTCTCAGGGAACCAACTCAATTGGTAGTGTGCCGACCACAGTGCTTGCATGGATGAAGATCAAAACAGTGATCTTTCATATGGCCAACTCGATCACAGTGTTGGCATTTTACAATCTGGTGTTGTTGTTGTGGAGCAGGATCTGGAATAGCTGCAGGTGAACTGTCATACATGAATCCGGCACTCTGAAATACGATGGGCTTGGTGTAGTCTGGAATATGAAAGGACACATCCTTGTCATATCCAAGACCAGTTCGGTGCTTGTTGTGGACAAGCTCTTCCCAAGGTCCGATGATGGGCTTGAGAAGTGCAGGCTAAGCTGCTGCATCTGCATGAAAATCTGCTCTAGTACAAGGAACTGAATGTGAATCAACTGCAACTTTGCTGACTTGCTGCTGATGGGAGTCTTTCACAACGTTCTGAATAGAAACAGGTTCAGAATGGTGACTCTTTTGCTGAAGTTCATTCAATAAGCCGAGTTTCCAACTGCAAAAACTCGATCTTTTCATGTGCATCTAGCAAACAACTGTGAATTTTACAAAGAGAATTCTTGCTCATTTTTATCATGTCATCAACATTGGAATGAATGAGGTTATTCAACAACTCTAATGCCTCATTGATTTTGGCCATTTTCAACAACTTAGGCTCAAAAAATGAAAGGGTGTCGGCTTCAACCGAAAATGCACCCGTTTACAATGTGATGTAACAAGAAATACAAGTGACTCAAGAGGACTTCCAACTATGGAAATCTCAAGTACAAAATCTGCTCCTCAAATGATGGAGGGCAATCAACAATTTTTCAACTCAAATACACTTCAATTCTTGAATGAAGATGCAAATCAATGTCAGTTCAATACAATATTTCTGCAAAATATGTGCAGCTGAAAACACTAGTGCAAAAGGCCTTTAAGGCAGCTGAAATTTTCTTCAAAGAGCTGTTTTCAATGATGGCAAACTGTCTTCAAATGTCAATTTCTTCAGAAAAATCACCCTTCAAATCAATGCCATAAATCACAATGTAAATCTGCAAATTTTCTCTGTCATTTTTTCATTCACTGCTGTTCATTTCTTCACATGTCATTTCTTCAATTCTATTGTTCATAGCTCTTTCCTTCCCCTCTCTCTCTGCTGTTTTTTTTTTTTTTTTTAAATTAAAAATTAATTAAAAAAAAATAGATTAGTTAAAAAAGGGGATTTTAATTGGGAAAAGAGACGGAATTTTAAATGGAGGGGAGGTATAGAAATGGGAATTAATTAAAAATTTAAAGGATATGAGGGGGGTTTAAAAGATATGAGGGCGGTATTGTGAAATGGGAGGGTTATTATGAAATGGAGGTCGAATTATAAAAAGGGAGGGAAATATTTAAAGAAGGAGGGTAACTATACAAAGTCAAATTTTTAAAAGATGTGGCGGTATATGGAGGGGCAGTATTCAATTAATGGAGGGGCAGTATTTTAAATTGAATAGGGCGGATAAGCAAAGAGGGGAGGTGAAGGGCCGGTGTAAGGGCAGATGTGAGCGCTGTTGGGGAGCGGTGATTCAATGAGGTTGGACGTTTGTTACAGAGCGGATGGGGCAGCGTTGAACTGCGCGCCGTGGAGTGAGAAATGTGAATAAGCGAGCAGTGGATGGGGCGTAGCTTTGTTTGAAGCGGAGTGTGGGGAGTCGTAGGGGTAGAGGGGGCTCGTGAGGAGAGTAGGGAGTGACGGAGTTTGCAGGGAAGAGCGCTGTGGTGTGGAGCGTACAACGTTGAGCGGCCAGGTGAGGGCCGGTTGCAATGATGGAGGGTAAGGGATGATGCAACGGTAGAGCGTTGGGAAGGTTAGAGCGTAGGTGGGGTCTGTGTGTTGAGGGATAGCGCAAAGGGGGAGTTCGAGTGTGCAGATCGAGAGGGTAAGAAGAGGTGCTAGCAGAGCGTAGTGTAGAGGGCTGATTGCAGAGATGTTTTTTTTATTTTTTTTATTTTTATTTTTATAACAGCAAATAGCAGATAATAGAGAGCGCAGAGTATTCTTCCTTCCAGCAGCAGATATTGAATAAATGCAAACTCAGAAATCATTCAGTAATCCAGCAACTCAAAAAATGCAGAGATGAAGAATTTTCCAGCAGAAAAAAACTCAGATTTCTTTTGCAATAAAAACCAGAAACTTCTCCTTCTTCAAAAACTCAATTTAAACACTTTTCAGTAGCTCTTTCAAAATGATGCAGATTCAAATGAGCAGAAATTGCAGAGAAAAATGAGAATGAAAACCTTCAGATGGGCAGTGCTGCCTTTCTTCAAAACCACTGCTGCTCTTCTCAAAACAAATTCTGAATGCTGCTCTTTCTCCAAAACCACTTTCTGAATGTGGCAAAAAGACTGCTACAAACACTTGAGTGCTGCAAAAAAAACCAAAATTTTTTGCAGACATGCATAGGCCATAAACACAAATGGCTCACTCAAAGTGGAGCAGGGCCAGAAATCGCCCGCTCTGATACCATGTTAAACACCATGTTGAAGCACACACATGGTGTATGAGGAAGATAACACACACACAAGAGACTCAAACACACAATGAAGGATAAGCGTGTAGCTCACTTATTTTCCATTATACAAAGATGTACATTTATAGTACAATGGTGTGACTCTTGGTTTCATATTCCAAGGTCACTTGGACTCCATTGTGACTTTTCGCATTCCACACCTACCCATGTAGGATTAGGTGTTCCAACAAAAACAAGGTGCAGCAGAGGGTAGTATGACAAGAGAAGAAACTAGGGTGCATAACAACAACAAGAAGTTCATCATATGAAGTCTTCAAGTGGGCAACACTGCACACAATCATTGTACTTAGTCATTGTAAATACATTATTGTACAAATTGTACTAATGTCTATCTACCAAGGGTTGAAGAGGTTGGGAGGTCTAGGATCATCATTAGGTGGTTGTATCAAAGTTGGGGTTATGGTATAGTATATATTCTTCTTCTACATCATTCTACATCATTGTAAAGTGGACCATTTTCCCTGGTACGGGAGTCCATTCTTCTTTTATTCTTCTATAGGGTGCTAGGGTGGTGCTAGGGTGAGTTGTAGCTCATTGGGTGTTGGGGAATCCATTCAGTGGCTATTGAATAATCTCGGGCGTTGGAGCGTCCATCCAATGGGAGCTAGAGAAGAATGCTTTTCTAGATTCTAGGAAGTTGGAGCTTTATTTTCAATTGGAGTTGAAAAGAATTATTAGAAAAGCATTAGGTGGTTTTTGTCCCGGAGTGGGTTTCCACCTTAAAAACTGTGTGCATTTGTATTCCTCTTGTTTGCTGCTATCATTGTACAAACACTGATAATAATTGAAGATTAACTAATTCTCTAATTGAAATAAATACTGATTCACCCCCCCTCTCAGTATTTCCAACAGAGTTCTGTCAACATGGTGCAACATTGATATATTTGGCTACGGGAGGAGCCTAGGGAGGAGCTAGCACAATGTAAAGAACCTTTGATGGGTTCAAAGGAGGGGTGGGAAATTTTATGATATGGACATTTCCATCTCCCACTCAGCTATTTGCACTGAAAGATGATGATTCAGCGATTTGTGATGACATGAGCATGGTGTCAAAGGGCTACTCCATAGCCTTGGAGTAGAAAATGATACTTCCACACACGAGGAATATTTCTGAGTATGAAAAGAGGTTATTAACACTCTTGTATGCATTGGCCAAACTATGGAAGTTTTGGATGGGAAATACTCTCCAAGAGGAGGTTGACTTCCATGTACTTCAATCTTGTCTTGAGCAAGATCAACTACAAGGGAGGTAGCAAATGTGGGGTAGAAATACTCCAACATGTGGCTTTGGCATTGGGCATGTCAAAGAGGAGAGATATGATGTGACAGGTGCTTCATTTCAGATCTCAACAATGTTGTCACTATTGAGGAGGATGGATCCATATTGGGAGTCTCAATTATTGGTGGAGTATTCCAAGAATCTCTTCACATGTAAGGTTCTTGATGGGCAAGTGATAGAGGGGAGGTATAGAGTGGTTGATGGAGTCATTAATTTCCATGATCAGATCTACTTGACTAGAGACTCCAAGCTCAAGGAGGAGATTCTACATGCAGCATATGAGGCACTCTTTTAAGGACATGTAGACTTCATTGAATCTTATCACACCATCATGGAGGGACTATATTGGGAGGATCTCAAAGAAGATGTGCACCAACATATCAGGAGATATGTAGCTTGTTTGATGTATGATGAGGAAAGCAACCACCTTGCAAGGTTGTTTCAGTCACTTTCCCCTTTTATGGAGAGATGGGAAGGTTCATTTATGGACCTCTTCACCAACTTGCCTACAATTTATGGTAAAGATTATGTTTTTATGCTTATTGATCAACTAACAATGTATGTACATTCCTTTACCATAAATTTGCAGCACATTGATCCACAAGAGAGCGAACCTCTCTTTGGATTTCATGGTCCTTTTGGGACTACATTCAGTGATGGGATTGGCCACTTTCTAGACGACTTTGGGAAATAATTGTTTTTCTTGGTTCATATTCAGCCAACACCTAATGTCCTCCACTATTTTCAAGATTTTGAGAAGCTTATGGCAGCAAGCAAGTGGTTGGATGACCACTTATAATGTCATGTTTTGACGCAGTAAGAAGTAGAAAAACGCTGGTCTCACTTGAGAGACTATTGTCACCATCCAGTATGTCATGTGACACAGTCCATATTTCTTTTGGATCCCATATGGTGATGATACTCTATTCACTCTATGTGAGATGGATTGGGCAAGAGAGGTTCTTGGAACCAAAGAGTTGGATCATGATAGTCTAGGTGCCTTTTGGCTTCATGAGGACTATATTATTGCAACCCAAGATCAAAAACTCCAAATTTATCATAAATGGAGAGAGAGACAACGTGAGTTGAACAATTTAATATCTCATTTTCAGCCATGCAACCCTTACACATTGCAGAAGCATAGGCTTGGTGATTGTTTCTATGAGCTACCGAGGATGGCTCACTTTGTTTGGATGATAGCATTGAGATTGGAGTTTCTCATTGGGATTGAGGCACCCAACATTTACCATCTTTCATGCCTTTAGGATCTAGAAAATTAAATATTACAGAGCAATGCAACACATAAAATATGCGGAGAACAAAAGCACACAAAACACATAAAACCAGAGAGACACAGATATACATGGTTATTTGGGCTATGTCCACCCCGAACAACCAGTCCTTCCTTTCTATTATTTAGCAAAATGAAGAGACACAACCTACAACAGATCCGCTGTAATATCCTCTATTCTCTCTCACAGTCTCCCTATCTATTTCTCGCTCCGAGAATACACATACAATACACAGTCACAATACAGTACCCTCATACAAAGTGAGGGGTTGCCTTCTAGGGAAAAAAACCAAAAACTAAACATAACTTCTACCGTCAGATCATCCACCTAATGAATGGCCTAGATTGATTAGAAATAACTATACTTTTACAAGGCAATTTTACATTTGTTTTTAGTTTCGGGGGCGCTGCCCCCGAAACCCCTCGCCAGGGGGGGGCTCCATAAAGTCACAGCCGCCCCCCCGCTGGACCCCCCAGACAACGTTTAATTTCGAGCGGCGTTGCCACCCCATTAAGGTACAGGGGTCCAACGCTGTCATACAAAATAAACAAGATAATCAGGTTCCACACCCAACAATCTCCCACTTGGAGACTGATTGTAGCAACTCCACTGCTGCTCCATTTGCTGAAAAATGACTCCTCTTTGGACCTAGCTATTTCTCATCTTCATCATCATCCTTGAAGGCCAATTGAAACTAAGCATATTCTCAGTTTCTCCCTGGTTACAAATTTTGTTAGCGTATCTGCAGGATTTCTGGCTAGTGTGTATCTTTTCCAGCTTCAACTGTCCATCTTCTAATACTGATCGTATGAAATGGTACTTGAGCTGTATGTGTTTAGTATTGGAGTGAAATGCTGAGTTCTTTGTAAAATGAATGGCACTTTGGCTATCACTGTATAACGTGTCCATATCATGCTTCTTACCCAATTCATCCATAAACCTTTGTAACCAAATCATTTCTTTACTAGCCTCTGTAGGAGCAACATACTCTACTTCTGTTGTTGAAAGTGCAACAACACTTTGGATTTTTGAAACCCAACTGACAGTTGTTCCACCTACAATAAATACATATCCTGTAGTGCTCCTCCTATTATCTCTGTCACCTGCGATATCTGCATTAACATATCCCTGTAGAGCAATGTTTGAACCACCAAAGCATAATGCTTGATTTGTGGTACCTCTCAAACGTCTAAGAATCCATTTCACTGCCATCCAATGTTCTTTTCCTGGATTTTTCATGTACCTGCTTACAACTCCCACTGCATGTGCAATATCAGGCCTTGTGCAGACCATTGCATACAAAGCTTCCAATTCCTGATGCATATGGAACTTTAGACATATAGTCCATTTCTTCTTGGGTCTTGGGGCACATCTCCTTACTAATTTTGAAATGGCTAGCAAAAGGTGTACTAACTAGTTTTGCATTCTGCATATTAAATATTTTCAACACCTTTTGTATGTACTCATTTTGAGACAGTGTTAACTTCCGATTTTTCCTGTCTATGGTTATTCTCATACCAAGTATTTGTTTTGCAACTCCTAAATCCTTCATTGAAAATGAATTTGCCAATTTTCTTTTGAGCACATTTATTTCCTGCATGTTATACCCTGCAACAAGCATGTAATCTACATACAATAACAATATAATATAACTGCCATCATTTTTATTTTTCAGATAAACACAATGATCAGAGTGACATCTAGTATAACCTTGTTCAGACATAAACTTGTCAAATTTTAGATACCACTGCCTTGGAGCCTGTTTTAAGCCATACAAGCTCTTCTTTAGCCTGCACACTAATTTTTCCTTCCCTTTGATCTCATATCCTTCTGGTTGCTCCATATAGATCTCTTCCTCCAAATCTCCATGGAGAAATGTTGTATTTACATCTAACTGTTCAAGATGCAAATCTTCCGCTGCTACAAGACTTAAAATAGTTCTGATTGAAGTCATATTAACAATAGGAGAAAATATTTCATCAAAATAAATACCTTTCTTTTGTCCAAACCCCTTCACCACAAGTCTAGCTTTATACCTTTGTTTTCCTCCATATTCTTCCTTCAGCCTGTAAACCCATTTATTCCGCAATGTAGTTTTTCCTGCAGGCAACTTGACTAAGTCCCAAGTCTGGTTATGCATTAAGGAGTCCATCTCTTCTTTCATGGCTAGCTCCCACTTCTTCCTGGTTTCAACTTGCATTGCTTCTTCATAACATTCGGGTTCACCAGAATCAGTCAACAATAAATAATATAATGAAGGAGAGTATCGTTCGATGGGTCTACTTATCTTGGTAGATATTCTAACACCAATTTCAGGTGTTTGAGGTGCCTGTTACTGTTGTTGTGGCTGTTGATTATTATTATTTTCAGGCACCTTTACTTTTTCTGTGATCTCATCAAGAACTGTGTATTCTTTGTTTTCTTTTTTCTGTTTCTTTTCCTGTAACTGATTCTTAAACAATACCTTTTCATTGAATATTACATCTCTGCTCCTAATGATTTTGTGATTTTCATAATCATATAAAGGATAACCAAAATCATTAACACCATATCCAATAAAGGTACATTTCTTTGATTTTGCCTCAAGCTTTGTTCTAATTTCTTTATTAATATGGACAAAGGCCTCATAACCAAAAGGCTTTAAAAATGAGTAGTTTACCTTTTTACCTATCCATGCTTCCTCTGAAATACCACCATCCAGGGAATTTGAAGGCCTTCTGTTTATTAGATAAACAACAGTATCTATAGCATCTGCCCAAAATTGTAAAGGAAATCTTGCATGCAATCTCATGCACCTTGCACGTTCCATGATTGTTTTGTTCATCCTTTCTGACACACCATTTTCTTGTGGTGTTCTTGGAACTGTCTTCTCTCTACGAATTACATGCTCTGAACAATACCTATCAAAATATTTGCTTCAATATTCGCCTCAATTGTCTGATCTGAGACACTTCAACTTCTTTCTTATCTAAATCTCAACCAAAGCTTTCCATTTCTTGAAAGTATCAAATACATCAGATTTATTCTGAATACAATAAATCCAAGTTTTTCTAGTTGCATCATCAATAAAAGTAACATAATAACGAGAGCCATCGAGAGATGATACCTAAGCAGGCCCCCATACATCTGTATGCACAAGCTCTAATTTTTTTCTCTTCTTTTCTTTCCCAACTCTGAGAAATCTGACTCTCTTATGTTTTCCATAAATACAATTCTCACAGAAATCCAAATCAACATTCTTCAAACCCAACAATAGATTTCTTGAGTGAAGAATCTTCATCCCCTTCTCACTCATGTGTCCAAGCCTATGATTCCATAATGCTGCATCTACTCCTTTGGAAGTTAAAACATTAATAGAATTAGAAATACTATTGCATAAATACAATGTACCAACCTTTTCGCCTTTTTCTATTACTAGGGCTCCTTTGGTGACCTTCCTAGTTTTATCTGTGAAAGTTGTCACACAACCTTCACCGCCTAACTGCCCTATTGAAATCAGATTTTTCTTCTGATCTGGAACATGCCTTACCTCCTTTAATAGCCATTGGTTTCCATTCTGTTGTTTTACAAGAACTTTACCAATTCAAACAATTTTACATGGTTTATAATCACCCAAACGAACTTGTCCAAAATATCCTTGAACATAGTCATGAAAATATTTATTTTCAAGTGTGGCATGGAATGAGGCCCCCGAATCTACCATCCATGAATCAGTAACATTTTCAAAAGAAAGAATCAAAGCATCTTGTAACACATCACTTGTCACATTTTCTTCATGATTGATTTCTTGCTGTGTGTCTCCTTCTTTTCCCTTCCGAGATCTACAGTCTTTCTTTAGGTGTCCTTTCTTTCCGCATTTCCAACACACTATTCCTGATGTGGACTTGGATCTGCCTTTCCTTGATTTATTGCGATATCCCGAGCTCTTTCCTCTTTCCATTTTTCTTCCCCTAGACTTTGCACTCAAAGCATTACTCGATGTCTCACCAGAGCTTTTCCGTCGCATTTCCTCACTAAGGATAGCACCGGCAACATCATCAAACTTTAAAGTACTAGATCTAGAGACAAAGTTACTAATGGCCATAACTAAACCATTCCATTTTTCTGGCAATGAGCATAGAAATAAAATAGCCCTAACTTCATCATCAAAGTTTATCCCTACAGAAATTAACTGACTGGTAACTGTATTAAAATCATTTAAGTGGTCTGCAACAGATCCACCTTCCGACATCTTCATATTAAATAAATGTTTCATAAGAAATACCTTGTTTGAGGTCGAGAGTTTTTCATATAGTTTCGCCAATGCCTTAACCAAACCCTCTATTGTTGTTTCCTTCGAAATATTGAAGGATAACGACGCTGTGAGGCACAACCGTACTATTCCAAGTTTCTTTCTATCAATAATCTCCCATTCTGCGTCTGTCATAACCGCCGGCTTCTTCTTCTTTTTTTTCGCTTAATGGTAGGTACAGATATTTCTGATACAAATAATCTTCCATCTGCATCTTCCATAGCGGGAATTTTTGGCCATTAAATTTCTTGACCCTAAACTTACCATCTTCCACCATTTCTCCCACTCGAACCGGGAACCCTTATTTCCTGCGAGTTTATTAGCAAAATAGACCTTCGACTCTGATACTAGTTGTTAGAAAATTAAATATTATAGAGCAATGAAACACATAAAATATGCGGAAAAAACAAGCACACAAAACACATAAAACTAGAGAGACACATATATACGTGGTTCACCCAGTTTTGGCTATGTCCACCCCGAACAGCCAGTCCTTCCTTTCTATTATTCAGGAAAATGAAGAGACACAACCTACAACATATCCGCTGTAATATCCTCTATTCTGTCTCAGAGTGTCCCTATCTATTTCTCGCTCTGAGAATACACATAAAATACACAGCCACAATATAATACCCTCATACAAAGCAAGGGGTTGCCTTATAAGGAAAAAAACCCTAAACTAAACATAACGTCTACCATCAGATCATCTGCCTAATGAATGACCCAGATTGACTAGAAATTACTATAATTTTACAAGGCAATTTTACATCCGTTTTTAGTTTCGTGGGAACTGCCCCTGAAACCCCCTGCCGGGGGGGGGGGCTCCATAAAGTCGTAGCCGCCCCCCCTGGACCCCCCAGGCAACGTTTAATTTCGGGCGACGTTGCTGCCCCATTAAGATACAAGGGTCCAACGCTGTGATACAAAATAAACAAGATAATCAGGCTCCACACCCAACAGAGGAGGCCAATGGACATCATATAAATTTTTCCTTATATCTCCTAATTCTTCATGATGAGAGCTATTTGGTTTATCTACTAAAGGCTAACTTTTATACTTGGGAGGAGACATATCCATTGGAGGTTTTGCAGTATCCTTGCAATTGCTTGAGGACAAGCAAAATTTTGGAGGGGAGGACTATAATATTCCAAAATAATTGGAATATTAAATATATATTTTTTTTTGTCACTTAGTTAGGTGAATAAGTGAGTAGGGAGACCCATAAATATTTTTATGAAGAATAAAACCACTTATCATGTGAAAGTGGATCATTATTTGAGCTTAAGAAAGCACCCTAAGGTGTGAAAAAGGGCTGGAGCATGTGGACTAGGTCAACGTTGACCAGATCAACAACATTGTTATGGAGTTCATGAAGGATTAATGGAGGACAACGTAGTCATTTAAGAGGAGTGTATGCATGAGAGTAGCTCCTTTAATGAGTGGGACCCAGGGTGAGGAAGCTCACCAAGAATAAAAAAAAGAGGATGGAAAAATTAGAAGAGATGGATTTGTATTATTGATTTTTATCTTTTTAGATCTGGATTTGTCATGTGACATTTCTGTGCATGCTTTTTCTATTTAGCAGGTTCTGCAGTGCTCTTTAGCACAAGGGTGTTTCCAAGCAGAAATTCCACCCTCATCCTCGAGGTAATTAGAGTGCCTACTCAGGAGATGTTATCATGAGTTGCATTACCATTATCTGGCATTTTTCCAAGCTTTAGTCTCATATACAATGCAGTTCTGTTTAGAGTTGTGTGGTGTTGCAGGGTTGTAGCAGTGGAGGGTTGTAAAACCCCATTTATGAGCTAGTTTTCAATTGGAGGGATCATTCTTTCATCTGGGAGGCTTGTGAGGAAGTCCTTGGAGCATCATTTCCATATTTGGAAGGAGGCCAAGTAGCTACCATCAGCTACAACACAATTTCCCTCAAGGACCGCGTTATTTTAGAGAGTAGATGTAGGAGTGGAGTTATTGCCCTAGTTGGAGGAGTTGTGTTTCCTTTGAGGGGATAAACCATTCATTTAGGAAATATATTGGAGGAGGACCAACCATTTCATATTTCAAATCAGCCACCTCCTATCAGTGATTCAGTTGCAAAGATTATTCAGCCCTTGGGCCAAATTTTCTATTTTTGTATAGTGTGTATTTTCAGAAACCTTTTCTGGGTTGTCCTGGAAAACCATTTTGGAACATAGATCTCTAGTCCTAACTCTTTTGGAGCATTTTATTAGCAGAAATATATTTTTCTATCTTTCAACTATTACTCTCTCTTAGAAAACACAGTTTTGACATTCCATCTCATATTGTATTAGCAACATTTCAGATTTAGGTGTATGCTTTCATGGGAGGCTTGTTAACCCAATATTAAGTGAGATTTTCCTCAATATATTGTACCTATATTTCTGTTATAATCATAATGGAATGGATCTATGGCTGTCTCATGTCTTGATCTATTTATATTTCTACATAATCCCAGTTTTATGTCTTGTATTGCTACTCTCCCAATTTTGGGATATTACAGTAGGTGTTGGAAAGTAGCAGGAGGGAGCAGTTTCTTTCATAGATTCAATTGGTAATAAAAATATTTTGCAACTCAAAGATAATGTAATACCAAAAGGATTGGTACCTCTGGAAAAATTATTTAATGCTAATGATGTTGCCAATAATCCAAAGAAAGCAGACCTTGAAGATGACTTAAAAGATTTTAACTTGGGTACATATCAACAGCCCAAGATGGTGAGATTATTTAAAAGTGTGCCTGAAAACTTTAAATAAAGATATATAAGTCTATTTAAGAAGTTTTTTGATGTTTTTACATGGTCATATGAAGACTTGAAGACATATGATACTTATATCATCCAACACAAAATCCTTTTGAAGCCAGGAGTCAAAGCTATTAAACAAAAGCTAAAACAGATTAATCCCTTGTTGTTTCCTTCAATTGAGAAAGAAGTTAAGAAATTATTATAGGATAAAATAATTTCTCCTTTAAGGTATACTGATTGGCTGGAAATCTTGTACGAGTAAGGAAAAATAATGGTGAAATAAGGTTATGTGTGGATTTCAGAAATTTGAATAGGACATCTTTGAAGGATAATTATCCTTTGCCCAAGATGGGCCACATTTTATAAAAAGTAACAGGTTCATATAGATTGTCCATGATTGATGTTTTCTATGGCTACAATCAGATTGCAGTAGAGAATGTAATATCCCAAAATGGAATAATGCATTGATACACAAATACAATATTTGATACACAGAAAATGTACATGTAAAAGTATGATAAAAAAATATATATAAAGAATATATGAGCCATTTTATTATGTGGAGAAGAATCAGTTACAACAGTGAGAAAAATTTGGGGTACTCTAGCTAAAGAGATGGCCTAGAATGACCCTGCAAACATGCCAAAGCAGGCACTGCGTAACTGGAGAGCTGTTGGAAGCAAATACTGTGTTGTCCCTTCAGCAGATAATGTACATATGGATGCTGGATGAATAGAAAAATGTAGATCTATGGAAATATGGAGCTCTAATGATGCCAATATTGTAGATCTGGGCTCTATGATGCAACCCAAGATAACCCAGAAAGGAAATTCCAGATCTATGAGATTGGAAATTTACCCTCTTGGGGTTTGATCCCTGGTATGCTGGGTTATGCAGATATGAAGATAGATATGATCATAATATGGCTGCAATATGATGTACAACCACATCTAATATTGAAGAGTTGATCCCTTCACTAGATCCTCAAGCTAGAAGCTCAAGATCTAGCTCCTCAATCCTCCTTTGATGATTGCAGCTGCTGCTACAAAATTTCTCACAAAAACTGCGTTGTAAAGGAAGGAGGCTCTTTAGCCTACTGCTAAGATATTCAATGTAGCTCCGAAATGATGGAAACAATGAATACAATGTGAAGGAATGATCCTCCACTAGATTACTAGCTGAAATGATAGCAACTTCCCTTATCCCTTGGATCTACAAGACTGATCTGTGAAATTCCTGATGGAAATGCTATTGCTGGGAGATGAATAATAGATGGCCCGATGCTTGATATAGATCTAAAGTACTGGAAGGCTTATCTTGAAACACAAAGTGAAAGGATGAACCCTTCACCGGTTCCTCATCTGAAATACTGAAGGACAACCTCCTCCTCCCAAACTGATCTTTAGAAATGCATAATTCCTGAAGGTATATGTTCTGTAGAGAGTGGAAATAGTGTGGCACCAATGCCTAATGATGAATAAGCTCAATAGGAAACCTTCCCAAAGTAGGCACACAAGTCCCCCGTGGGTAAGGGTGGGATTTCCACTCGGAAACACCCTGTGATAAACAAAACTGCAAACTTAGCTAAACAAATCAAGCATGCTTGGAATTTCAAATGAAAAATCTAGATATGAACAAATCACAAATCAATAATCTAAAGCCTACCTCTAATGTTACCTTCATATTCCTTATATATTTTGTGAACCTTCCCATGCATTGGCCCACCTCATAACTGCATTGTACATGTGGACATAGGTCTCCATGTTGACTGCATTATCTCTCCATGATCTCCATCATGTATGAATGTAATGATCACCCTCTCCATCATGTGTGCATTAATTCACCACTTCCTCCATCATCTCATCATGAACGCTCTATGATCTTACATTTGATTCCTTCCATGATCTTAGTTGATTGCTTCAACCTCCGTGATCTATCTCATTAATGAGACATGATCTCCACTCCTTTCACATTAAGTAGCTGCTCCACTACTCCATTATGTAGATCTATGACTGAAATATCCACATTCACACATCAAAAGTGGATTTTATTTATCTTTGGGGTTTTTGGATCCCTCCACCCTCTTATTTACTTAATTAATTATGAAAATTAAGAACCCTAATATTCCAATTATCTTGTGGAAAAATTGGGAATATTACAGTCCTCCCCAGAAAAATGTTGCTTGTCCTCAAGCAACTATAAAAGTGGATGCTACAACAAACATCCTCCCTCCAAATGGCATCCTCATATGGAAGGCCTCCCCATCTGTCACAATGTGTCATGCATTTCGAGCTCCAAAGTTGCCTCTCTATTAAGTCTAGAATGGCCTCCAACTGAAAAGTTACATACTCATCGTCATCAATGAATTTCCAAGCGGAAACCATATGATGACCAAATATCTCCTCTACACATGAGATACATAAGATGAAGTGATTCATTCCCAAAGTGGAAAGTCCCAACTCATGAACTATCTCTCCAACCCATGATACATAGAGTAGATAGCATCTATCAATGCTCACATCATCAGCCTTGTTGGCCATGTAGGATCCCAACATAACATCAACATAGTGAAAATTAATAAGTAGAGATATAGGGATGAACATGAATAATGTCAAACCATATTCTCCCAATAACAACCACCGCAGCAAAGCCTTCTGCTACCATGCTAGATCATCATGAAAACAAGTAAGAGAGCCATACCCTCTCAAAAGAAGCCACCGCAACAATGCTTCTTCTTCCATGCCAAATCTGCATCAATATAAATGTGAGAGCCATACTCTCTCAACAGAAGCCACCGCAACAATACCTCTTGCTGCCATACCACATCATCATTGTACCAAATGTAGTGGACATATTCTCTCAAGAGAAGCCGCCTTAACAAGGCATCTTGATGCCCCATCACATCATCATCATACCATGTACAATGACCATAATCCCCCAACAGAAGTCAACATTGTAAGGCCTCCTGTTTCCATCCTCCAACAATGTCATGCGATGTATGGGAAGAATTCAATCCATATTCTCCCTATAGTAACCATAGCAAGAAGGATTCTTGCTGCCACCTTACATCATCATGATGTAGGTCATGAAACAAAAATATAGTAATGGACATGTGAAATGTCCCATCAACATAATACAAACAAGCTCCATTATGCCACATCATGTGAGAGATATACTTTCTCCCAAACCCAAGTACATACATGAACATGAGATATATCCCAAACAGAAATACCTGTAAAAACATGAGACATATCCCAAATAGAAGTAAATACATGGATATAAGATATATCTTGAGATGTCTAAACTCTCTCATCAACAACCAAAGTAACCATTCCTTTTTCTTCTGCATTTTTCCAGTGATGTGCAAGGCATGAATCAGAAACATATGATCCATGGGGTGGTAACCATAATCACCCAAGAGAAACCAACATAGCCATGATTTTTTCTGGCCTATCTCATAGATATGCAAGTGGTTCGACAACCCCTTGCTCCATATCAACAACCATTCATCCCAATGTGGATGATGGATCTCATTCTGCAAAAACTTGGTATCCTCCCATTGTAGGACACCAACCTCCTCAAACTGTTGAAGAACTTTTCACTCCATGACATGTTTAAGTGCACCTCAAATGAGATCTCTTAATGAGACCTTCTTCTCATCAATGTCCCTCCAAAACCAATAAGGTTATCAATCTACTGCAGGTAGAAGTTTCTCTTTGAGTTGTGAGATGCTCATTGAGAAAGAGTCATCTTGAAAGGGGAAAATTCTGCCCATCTCAAGATGTCTACCATCTATCATATTCTTCTCCATTGCTTCATGAGTGAAGCTACCATTTGATTTCCCCCATAAGGAATGGGTCCTCTTCTTCTCAATATTGCTCATTAACAACACTGTAGATCTGCAAGGTGATACATGTGCTGTCTCAAAGCAAGGCACAATGCTGAACTCATAGCTAGCCATTTCACATAGGACCATACTTATCCCATCCTATGAAACTCTACACTTCAACTCAATGGGTTGAATGTAGTTCATCAATGAAAAACTAGGATGGTTCTTCTCTCTTCCTTGATTAGATCAAGGGTCCTCTATGCAGTGATATGATGTTGCTCCAAATCAGTATGTTGTTCTAACCCTTGGTCATGCAATACCCCTGATGGTATGTCCCCATAAGTTTCAATAAGAGGTAATGAACAATATGAGATGAAAGTGTATGCCTACCTTGGATCAAATGATGTGTGGGAACTTCTTGCAAGACCACAAGAGTTCCTCCAACCAGGACAATGGTGTCTCCAACTACTGGTAAGAGTGATGGTTTCTCTTCTATTAATGTACCAGTGCTGGAATCAACCTCCTCTTCCTCATGCATCTCTTGAATCATGCATGGGACTCTATGTGTCAAGATCTTAAGACTATCTTGCAAAAATGCAAGCGTCTCTCCTCCGGATACAAGTACTTCTGCATCTGGTGGTGAATGTAGTGACCCTTTGTCCAAAGTGGCAAGAATGACATCCTCCTTTGTTTCCTTAGGAAATTTATCTTTGTGACACATCTTTGGTTTTCTCACATAAAACTTCTTTTTGAACTTGTTAAAGAAATATGAATATTTAGTCACCTTTGCATGCTCCATGTGACCAAACCACGAATCATTGGCTTCACCTAAAAGATGAAGTGCTGCAATCTGGAAAACCTCTTTTTCAGCTATAGGGTGTAGCCTGAAAAATGTATCTAACTCTTTCCTCCAAGCCTTAACAATGATTTAAGAAGATCCATCAAATGTAGGAAAGTAGAATCTATTATGCCTCTTCCTACTATTGCTACTATATGATCTTGTTTCTTCTTTGAGTTTGAAGAATTGTTGGAGAGTTAGATTCTCCTTGAATACTCTAGATTGTTCCTTGTACTCTTCAAGATATAGATTGAGAGTCTCATAAGTCTCAGGTTATCTTATTTCTTCATTTATATACCATTCACCTTATTCAAAGAAAGTGGGCATTATAGATCTATGAGAAGATCTACGATTCTCCGATCTTCTTTGTTGTTGATAAGAAGTACTGGGACCTTCTTTATCCTGAAACCCTCTTGAGGTTTCTCTTTGCATTTCTCTTCTTGTTTCATTGATCTCTTTGGAGAGATCCTTCATAGCTCTGAATAAAGATGAAGCAAAACTTAATCCCTCCATTATAGTAGATCTCTACTATCTCCTTTTCATATGTTGTCAATAATTTCCACAAGTTGAGCCAAAGATCATGCTCTGATACCACTGTAATATCCCAAAACGGAATAATGCATTGATACACAAACACAATATTTGATACATAGAAAATGTACATGTAAAAGTATGATTAACAAAAATATACACAGAATATATGAGCCATTTATTATGTGGAGAAGATTCAGTTACAATAGTGAGCAAAATATGGGGCACTCTAGCCAAAAAGATGGCCTAGAATGACCCTGAAAACATGCCAAAGCAAGAACTGCGTAACTGGAGAGCTGTTGGAAGAAAATAATGTGCTTTAACTTCAGCATATAATGTACATATGGCTACTGGCTGAATATGGAAATGCAGATCTATGGAAATATGGAGCTCTGATGATGCCAAGATTCTAGATCTGGCTCTATGATGGAAACCCAAGATAACACAGAAAGGAAATTCCAAATCTATGAGATTGAAAATTTACCCTCTTGGGGTTTGATCCCTGGTCTACTGGGTTATGCAGATCTGAAGCTAGATCTGATTATAAGATGGTTGCAATATGATGTACAACCAGATCTAAGCTTGAAGGGCTAATCCCTGGTCTATTGGGTTATGTAGATTTGAAGCTAGATATGATCATAAGATGACTGTAATATGATGTACAACCAGATCTAAGCTTGAAGGGCTGATACCTTCACTAGATCCTCAAGCTAGAAGCTCAAGATCTAGCTCCTCAATCCTCCTTTGATGATTGCAGTTGCTGCTATACAACTGCTCACAAAAACTGCGCTATAAAGGAAGGACGCTGTCTAGATTGCTTCTAAGATATGCAATGCAGCTCAGAAATGATGGAAACAATGAATAAAATGTGAAGGAATATTCCTCCACTAGATTACTAGATGAAATGCTAGCAACTTCCCTTCTCCCTTGGATCTACAAGACTGCACTGCGCAATTCCTGATGGAAATGATGCTGTTGGGAGATGAATAATAGATGGCCTAATGCCTGATATAGATCTGAAGTACTGGAAGGCTGATCTTGAAGCACAAAGTGAAAGGATGAACCCTTCATTGGTTCCTCAGCTGAAATACTAAAGGAGAACCTCCTCCTCCCAAATTGATCTTCAGAAATGCGTAATTCCTGAAGGTATATGTTTCGCAGAGAGTGGAAATAGTGTGGCACCAATGCCCGATGATGAATAATCTCAATAGGAAACCTTCCCAGAGTAGGCACACAAGTCCCTCATGGGTAAGGGTGGGATTTCCGCTCGGAAACACCTTGTTCTAAACAACACTGCAGACTTAGCTAAACAACTCAAGCATGCTTGGAATGTCAAATGACAAATCCAGATATAAACAGATCACAAATCAATAATCTAAAGCTTGCCTCTAATGTTGCCTTCATCTTCCTTATATAGTTTGTGAACCTTCCCATGCCTTGGCCCACCTCATAACTGTGTTGTACATGTGGACATACGTCTCCATGTTGACTGCGCTGTCTCTCCATGATCTCCATCATGTATGAATGTAATGATAACCCTCTCCATCATGTGTGCATTAATGCACCACTTCCTCCATCATCTCATCATGAATGCTCTGTGATATTACATTTGATTCCTTCCATGATCTTAGTTGACTGCTTTAGCCTCCATGATCTATCTCATTAATGAGACATGATCTCCACTCCTTTCACATTAAGTAGTTTCTCCACTACTCCATTATGTAGATATATGACTAAAATATCCACATTCACACATCAAAAGTGTATTTTATTTATCTTTGGGGTTTTTGGGTCCCTCCACCCTCTTATTTACTTAATTAATTATGAAAATTAAGAACTCTAATATTCAAATTATGTTGTGAAAAAATTGGGAATATTACAAAGAAGGAGGATCAAAAGAAACAAATTTTACAACTCCTTTGGGCACGTTCATGTATGCGAAAATTCCTTTCGGATTGATGAATGTGGGTGCCACATTCCAGAGATATATGGATATAGAAAACCTTTGAGAAGTGTAGAAGGTTTGGTTTATCTTTAAACCCAAAGAAATCTCACTTTGATTTGAAGGAGGGAAAGTTGTTGGGACATATTGTTTCAAAAGGAGTGAAGATAGACCATGTGAGAGTAGAAGAAATAGTAAGATACCTTTCCCAAGAAGTAAGAAACAGATTTAGAGTTTTCTTGGGAGAATAAATGTCCTCAAGAGGTTTGTTCCACATTATGCTAAAATTGTCAGATAAATCACTGATATGCTGAAGCAAGGAGTAGAAGTGAAGTGGAATGCATCTGCAAGGGAGTTGTTTTCAAGAATCAAAGAAGATTTGCAAGAATATCTGGTGTTGATTAGTCCTAATTATGAGAATCCTTTTCATATTTTTTCATTTGCTTTCGATTGTACTATTGCAGCTGTACTTTTGCAGAAAAATGAAGAGCAGAGGGAACAAACTGTAGAATTTTTTAGTAAGGTGTTGAGGGATGCAGAACTAAAATACAATATTGTGGAAAGAAGGATTATGATTTAGTTAAGGCCCTCAAAGCTTTTAGAGTTTATATTCTTCAGTCTCACGTGATTGCATATGTGCCAAATTTTGTTTTATAATATGTTTTGGTTCAAAGTGATATTGAAGGTAAAAGGGGTAAGTGGATAGCGAGGATACAAGAATATGATTTAGACATAAAACCAAAAAAACTAATAAAGGGTCAAGGTTGGCAAAAATTATGACAAAAACAAGTTCTCAAGCTTTGGGAATTAATATTTTAGCTGAAGATGAAGAGAAAGAATATTTTTACGAACAAACAAAGTCTAAATCAGGTGATAAAATTCAATATAAATTCTTGTGTTTTGAATGGTATAAAGATATTGTGCATTGCTTGTGTTTTCTTTGTTGTCCTCCTAACATGAACATAACAAAATACAGGGCTCTCAAAGTAAAAGCTAAAAAATATGTGATTATAGATGGGAAGTTATATTGGAGAGATCCAATGGGTATCTTACTGCTTTGTCTGACAAAGGGAGAAGTTGTTGAAATAATCAAAGAATACCATGATAGCTTGTGTGGAGGTCATTATAGTTGGAATATTACAAGTCATAAAATTTTGAAAGCTGGTTTCTACTGGCCTTCTTTATTTTCAGATTTTTATAAGTCAGTGAGGAATTGTTAGAAATGCCAAACTTTTGTTGAGAAGAAGAAGTTGGTGCCACTTCCTTTAATTCCTGTGTTCATAGAAGAGCCTTTAGGTAATGGGGGCTAGATTTTGTTGGAGAAATGAACCCGTCCTCTAGTGGAAAATGCTAGTGGATTTTGGTAGGAACAAATTATTTTACAAAGTGGGTTGAAGCAGTGCCGAAAAGAAAGAAAAATGACTTGGTGGTGATAAAATTTCTAGAAGAAAATATTTTCAGTAGATTTGGTTGTCCAAATAAGTTAGTAACTAATAATGCCCAAGTTTTTAAATCGGATAAATTGATTGATTTTTTCCAAAAATACAATGTTATATTATCACATTCAACTTCTTACCATCCTCAAGGTAATGGGTTAACAAAATCTTCAAATAAGACACTGGTAAGGATTTTGAAGAAGACAATAGCAGATAATAATAAATATTGGGATTCAAAATTGAAGTTTTCTCTTTGGGAAAGTCGAGTAACTACTAGAAGATCAACTGGAAAGTCACCATTTGAGTTGGTGTATGGTACTAAAGCATTGTTCCCTAGTCAGCTGATAAAGCTTGTGGTAGCATTGATTCAATATATATAGGAATAACCAAGTCCTCTGATTAGAAGAATGAACAGGTTAGTGGAGCTAAGCGAAAATAGAGATAAGGTCAGAGAGAATCTAATCAGTTACCGAGAGAAGATGAAAACAATTTTTGATAGAAAAGCTAAAGATGTTCTTTTCTATCCATGTGATCATGTTTTAAGATGGGATTTCAAAAGGGAAGATAAAGGTAAGCATGAGAAATTTGACCCCCTTTGGTATGGTCCTTTCAAGATTATTGAATACAGAACCAATAATACTTTTGTCTTGGAAAATTTGGAAGGTGAAAAGTTGTCATTACCAGTGAATGGGTAGTATCTGAAGCACTATTTACAGCATTGAAGTTTCGTTTCATCATTGTACATACCAGTTTGATCATTGTACATAGTGTTAGTCATCAATATTTTTCACTTGTTGGTGATGACTAGTTGTAACAACCATGTTTTCTAGCAGCTGATCTAAAAAATTGTCAAATTTGCCAGCTGGAAAACACCCATAATTTTTTTTTTCCCTCCTACCTTTTCAATCTGCCCATGACGAGATGAAAACCTCATTATCAAGCCCTATCCAACCTCAGCCATACTAGCTTGTCCATCAGCTCCAAAGAAACAATCCAAATCTATCCAAAGAAGTCTCCCCTAAGTTAGGTAGTGGTGCTTTAGGCATTTCTCCCTTGGAAAACTATCCTAAAGCCAAAGAACCTCTATCTACTATAGAACAGTCATAACAGACCTTCCTTTTCTGCAAATAAAGTTGGTTACACCCTTAAGTCACGCCACTAACAAGCCCTGAAGTCTCAGCAATGCATGTGCCATAGGTCAAACTGATATTAGGTGGTTTTACAGTGTTTCAATGGATCTTGCAAGAGCAGAAGTGTACCAGCATACCAGAAGATAGTATTTGGCTCAACATGAGAAGACAACTGCTTCTCATGTGATTTTGAGCCTGGGATGCAGCCAAAGGGCAGAGAGTTGTTTCATTAAGCTCCTGCAATCACAGTCAAAGAATAACAAGGCAGTGAAAGAAAAAATAACCCTGTTAAAAGCTGATGAAATTGAAGACTGAGAAAACCTCCATTTTATAAGCAGAGGGTTGAAGACTGAGAAGGCCTCCTTCATCCATAAGCAGAGGGCCAGGGATAAGGTTTTATTTTAAGTTTCTCACTAAACTGTAAAGGCAAATTTTAGGTACAGTGAGACAGCAACTGAGGGTTTCTGAATAAAAATAGTGTTAAAAGCAAGGGCAAAGCAGTGTTGATTTTAATTTTTTTTTACATAAGTTTCACTGCTATTGAAATACAATGTGAAGCTAATAGATTGACTCATAGTCAAGAGAGACTCAGAGAAGCGCCTTCCAGTTCAAATTAGCTTCACAGTGGGCATGACCACCTTCAAAGCATCAGGAGCAGAAACTGTTAGTTGGAGTTTTAAAAGGGTGAGCTACCTCCTTACAAAATGTCAAAGAAAACCTCACATATCACAATGTGTCTTTCAACAGGTGTCCTTTTTCAATAAGAAAAACACTAAGTGATGTTGATATTCAAAAAGGTGTTGCTCTTCCTATTTATAAAAATCTTTTTCAAACTTGTCAAAAGTGACAAAGAGGTAACCTAAGCTGTGTTTTCTAAAGGGACTTCGTAGATGAACAACACAAAGACAAGAGGTGGAAAAAGGATATGGAAATTGCAGCTAAGTTTTTCCCCCAGTAAAAAAGGCAGTATCATTTAAAAGGCACACCTACAGTCAGTCACATGGCTCGGAGCTAAATTTCTTTCCACAGTACAGATATCAAAAATAAAACAGTGTCTCATTCCTTAGTGAGAAACAGTGGAAAGTTTTTAATTCTTAAAAGGGTTGCTTTGCTTCAAAAAGGGGTCATGTCTATAAAAGAAGTGGTTCTTGCCACTATGTCATTTATTTGAACAGAAAAGAGTTTCGGTTATGTTTTAAAAGGACAGGGATTCAAGTTTTGTTTAAAGCAAAGGCCTTTTCAAAACATTTTAAAAAACCATCACCAAGCAAACGTAAGAAGGAATCTGACCTTTTTTGCTTTCAAAAGAAGTTGAAAGGACCGTTGCAAGCTCTATTTACATTTCAAAACGCGAGCAACACTCCCCTACGCTGCTCTTTGACCGAAACAAGGAGTTCTTGGGTGAAAATTTGTAGAATTTAAAGCTTGGAGACTGCGTAGCATGCCTGGAAAAGCGCGCGGCGCGTTCAGGAATCAATTTACGAAGAGTCTGTATTGCTGCGCAGCGCGCGGCGCGCCTGTAGGCGCCAGTCACGACCGCCCATCATCGACCCAAAACCCCTATTGCTACGCGGTGCTTACCCTTTTGAACATGATGCGCATGTGTTAACAGTAAAAATGCCTTCAACAAGCCTTGAAGCTGCTCAACTCTTCAAACAAAGGCCACCATCGATCTTCGAGGTATTTTTGTGTACCTCCTTGGTATATTCAAATTTCTAAAAGGGTGATCAATGCTGTGTTTTTCAAAGACTAAATGGTGGTGAAAAAAGTGGAGGTCTTGGTAGGAAAATCAAAGTGATTTGTTAAATTTATTGACAAAGTTTTTTACGGTGGGAGGCTAGTAGAGTGTTCATATTAAGTTTCAAGAGGCCTAAAGCTATCCTCAAGACAATGATAAACCATAACCTCTGTCAGAAAAATGTAATGGAGAAACAGTGGTAAGGAGAGTTAAGTGTTCTGTTTTAAATCTGAGTTTGCTGTGGCTATGATTGCCCAAGATTGACATAGTGAAAGTGGTGTGTTTGTATTGATGTCAAAAGGCCTAAAAACTGCCCTTAAAACAATGTTAGAAGGTGAAGCAGTTTTTGAAAGGAAAACACAGTGTTCCTAAGTTGAAATAGTGAGCCTAATCTAACAACAGTGATCATGCATGAATGACTTTGTCACTTTCAAAAGTCCTCTCTGTGTGGAAAAAGACAAACCAATGCCTCCTTTGATCCATGAAACAAAATATAGTGAGTGAAAGCTGTTAATGCAATTTGAAGGTGTTCAGTCTAACTGTGGATGTAAAACAGTGAAGAACAAGAGGAGTGTTTTTTATTGGGAGGGGTGTTTTGTTTTCTACAAGGCTGTCTTGCTTACACCAAAACACAAAAGATCTTTGTGACCTTCTCCAAACACAGTAATCATTTGACTGTGTGTACCTTTTTATTTGCTAACTATTTGTTGATTGGCATACAAAGGAAGACAAGCAGTGATTTGGAAGGAGTAGAGAGCTGATATTAAAGAAACATTTCACACATCCTTTGGGGAAAATTTGCCTTGATCAAACAGTGACTAACAAAGAGGAAGAAGTTGTGTTTGAGAAAGCATTTCAAAAGCCATTTGAGGTAGCTTGGTGTTGCAGAGAGCATTCAAAACAAGATGCCTCCCAGGCAGGATAGTAGGAGTGGCTTGCATAAGAGATTTGAGCCTGTTTCCACTAAAGAAGTGAATGCCCACCCATCAGTCTTGTTCAATTTCCATGAGGTTGGGTGTTTAGATTTTTTTCAAAGAGTGCAAGAGGTGAAGAGCTTTTCTCCTTTGACACATCTTTGCACTTTGAGGTTTCAAGACAAGCATTTCCAGCTGGCAGGCCTTGATTTCAAATTCTCTCCAAGGTCCATCTCCAAGGCCATTAAAATCCCTTATGTTGGGGAGAAGTGGTTTAAACAAAGCCACCTGGACTCAGAAGAATACAAGCCCTTTCTAAAGCCTGAGCACAGAGATTCATGTCCTTCTATTTTCCCTTTCTCATATCTTTTGACTAGCTACGCCCCCCTCATGAAGATCATCATGAAATACTTCACTTGTGAGGGAATATTATCCCGAGTCTATGCCTATCACATTCGACTGCTCATGCATTTCACAAGGGCCAAGTTGCTAAATCTTCCTTTCTTCTTACACAAGAGCATTGAGAAAATTGCCTCCACTGTTCAGAAAAATCCTCCTTCACAGCAAACAACCTGCCTCTTCCATCACTCTCTCATAAAAGTCATCATTCTTCATCAGCTTGAAAAGAGGGAGGTCTCTTGGGAGAATTTCATCACCCATCCGGATTTCTCCACTGTCCCTCTAGTTCATACATCCCCTACACCTCCTACTCACCATCCTTCACCTTCTTCTAGCAAACCTATTCCCAAAAAGCTCAAGTTTACCATAGAACAAATAAAGGAGCCTGAAGAAGGAGAAGAGTATGACCATGATGAGGAAGAAGGACATGAGCAGGAAGAGGAAAGTGATGATGAGCAACAACAAGGGGATGAAGAAGAAAGTGCTGATGAGCAGCATCACAGTGAGACAGAACAGCAAGGGCAGCCAAAAGATGTTGAACAGCAGTAGCATGAAGCTGATGAACAGGGGCAGCCAAATGATGCTGAACAGGGGTAGCCACAACATGATACACAGCAGCTACAACAACATGAGCAGAGGCAACCTCAGGGTGATGAAAAACAGCCTTCTCAAGAGGAACAACAACCTCAAGAAGAAGAGGGGCAACAGGATAAAAAGTTTCAGCACAGTGAGGAGGACAGCCCTCAAAGGGAAGTGCAAAAGGACAGCTAAGGCATCCATAAAGAACTCCAAGACAGTGGCAAAAATGAGGGGCAAAGTGACAAGGGTAAAGAGCCCATGGAGCATGTGCTAGCTGCCTCTCCTAGGCAAGGGGCCATGCTCTCTTCTCTGAAAGTCGCCAAGCCTAGGACAAAAAAGAAAAGGGTGCCTAGAGTTGTAACTCCAAATGTGACTAGGGCCCTCTGAAGCAAGGGAAAATTGCCCAAGAAACCCATGGTCGAATTTCCCAAGAGGAAGAGTACTAGAAGAGCCACCCAAAGCAAAGGGAAGGACAAGGAAGAAAGTAGTCATGAACATGAAAGGGAATTCAACATCATCCAAATCCAAAGTGATGATAGTGATAATGAAGCCCAGATCCTAGAAAATCTCTTGATCCATAGAGAAAGCCAAATTGATGCCTTGAGGGCTGAGCTTCATAGAGCTAGGAACTTCAATCACTTTTTGCAAGTCCAAAACAAGCAAATGAGTGTCCATATGGCTGTATATGAGACACGGGCCATCCGATACAAAAAGGAGGCCTCCAAAGCATAGGTGAGATTGGAAGAACTCATGGGTGAGTTCGAGGAAAGTGAAGGTGAAGATCAGCCTAGGTGAAAGAGGCCAAGAACCATGGGGCTAAAAAAGGCCCTTGAGAAACAAAAAGAAGAAAAAAATGCCCTTCTCCAATCTACCCCTCTCACTGCATTGTTTGAACAAGAGATAGAGAACAAGCGAGAAGCATGGCTTGAGAGAGTTAATGATCACTTGGAGAAGAAATTGGAGAAGGCAAACAGGGACTTGGACCTTCAACGGAGGATGACCGGGCATTATAAAAAGCTCAATCAGTTTGCTTGACGGAAGTTGAAGGCTGCTCAGGAAAAACTCAAGGAGGCTAAAGGGAAGCGCCCGACACAAAAATTGAGGAAAGACACCTCAAGACTCCAAAATTTGGCCTCTGCTTCACAACATGTTGCTGAAAACCCTTGAGGGTCATGCTCACCAATTTTGGGAGAAATTCGACATATTTTGGTTTTTTGTCATTTTTGGGTTTTTGGCCAAAACTCATGGGCATCGCCATTTCAGTTTAGGGAATCATCAAAGGATGAAAATGGTATCATTGGATGCCATAATTTCAGGAGAACATACTTAGCGATTTTCAGAACATTTGAAGATCATTTTCTCCCCCAAAATGGCGAATAACACTCGCTTTTTCTACACTCTGCCCAGTTTATCAGCAAGGCTTATTTTTTGGGTTTTTACACACAGGTCTATTTTTGGAGGACTTCAATTGGTCATTTGGGATAAAACTAAATTTTTTTAGAAAGTAGACACTCAGAGCTTTCCGACGAGCTATCATGAGCCTCATTTCGACATCGAGAAGGCCTCCAAAAGTTGTCGGAAAGTCAGGGGACCTTTTGCTGATGTATTTTTTGAGTATTTTTGTAAAAATTGAACCTTTCAAAACTGACTTTTTCTCATGTGCGTTTAGCTATTTTTGTACATGATAAGTTATGAAAAGTCAATTTATTTCCCTCTTTTAGCATATTTTGAGATATTTTATGAGATATTTTGTGCCTTGGGCTTTGCAAAGCCTCAAAGACAAAATAAGATATTTTGGATAGGCCAATGAAATTGCAAGTTGAACTAAGAGGTTTTCCTCACTTTGACCTATATATTCCAAAGGATTTCATTGTAAACTAGGCTGAAATTGATGAATAGAAGCAATATATGGTCATATAAGTTTTGGAAGAAATACTTGTCTCATGCTTTTGGAATGTTTCTTGGATGTTCTTGGATGATGAAAGAGGATTGTTGTTGGATTCCATGACTTGGTAGAATGGTATAGTGTCTCTCTCTCTGTTTTGTTTTCTAGTTTTCATTCATAAATCCATGTTCTTGCTTGCTATAGGACAATAGAGAACAAATTTGAGACATGCCCTTGGAGGCACCTCAAATTTCCTGTTTCTTCATAGCTTCCATGTTTTCTTCATTCTTAGTCACATTAAAGAATTCTTGATTGCTCTTTAATAACTTAAGAATATTGTTTGTTTGTTTCATTGATGGTTTTATGCATGCTAAGTATGATTTACGGTATGCCCTCATTACTCATGGCTAGCCATAGCTCCACTTATGAAACTTCTCTTTGACTGATTAGATTGTCATTTGTTGAACCAAGGAGGTCTTGTTCTTATCTTTCCCTTTGCCTAAGACTATGCAATCTTGTTTTCAAAGTGCCCAATAGCTTGAAGTACCGTGTTTAGGCGTTCTGGCATAGTGATTTGAGTTGTTTTTCTGTCTTAAATGTATTTCCCCAAAGTATGATAGCCATTTCCTAAAGTTAGAGAGTTATATATCTCTATGCATGGCTTGAATGTTTATTTCTATGCATTGATTAGCTTAAAGTTACATTTCTCATGATTAATGGTTTTCCCTACCATGTTTATGTTAGATATTAAACTATTTGTGTTTGAAATCCTTTGTTATTCAAAAAATTGATGTCCATCTTACTCCATTTTTCCCAAATATCCATTTTACCTCGAATCAAATCGGCCCTTCAACAACCTTGTATCACCATCTGAAAGCTTTCTTAACCTTTTCGACCCCATAGCCCAGTTGATTTGACATCTTTTTACCTACCTTATATCTTTGATCAGTTTCATCCCTCACAACCTAAAAACCAAAACCAAAAAACCTACTTCATAACTAGCCTAAAATCAGAACACAATAAGCAAACACATAGATATCCCTTACACAAATAGAGAGAGCCCTCTCTGAGTCCAGGAAGGCTAGGTCCTTGGGCTCCAAAGATTGGTTTGATGTCACACTGTCATTTGGCTTGCCAATCAGCCAAATCACGGGACCCTAACACATAGTTCGGTGAGTAACTCATTGCAATTTGTAAGTCACATTTTGACTCCATGACCAAGGTGAAGGCACTAATATGCGGTTCTTAGTGTTATTTTCCAAAAATACACTATCCCAAGGTGGAGGTAGATGTTGTGACTTGTTTTAAATTTCTTATATGTTGTATATATGAATTTATGTCTTTCAAAGAATATATATATATATATATATATATATAATAAATAAAAAATTAAAAGAAGAACTACTAAGCGGTGATTGGAGTTAATGTCTTAGACAGTGGGACCAGGTATGGCACATTACGTTAAAAGACGAGCAAGTGACATCATGGATACTGCCAATGGGAAAAATTTTCTTGCGATGAAGAATGAGCGGGATCACAACGTGACCGGAGGTTAACTGACAGGGTGCCTTCATTGAAATCTTTGACCCCCGCTAGTTGACCGGAATGGGCGGCGCAGGTCAACTGCAGGGGAACTGCTCTGTGATCGATTTCATACTGCAGAGTCCCCCAGTAGTGACGACAGTTGACGGGTCCCACGATGCAAGCAAGCAAGCCAGTTGTGTCTTCCGCATCATCCTCCACATCACCTCCAATAGTCTTCTCAATTATTCCACCATTCATTACAGTCCCGTACAATGTTTTACCACCCACTCATTTCTTCCGCCTATAAAATAGATTTTTTCCTCATTGTGTCCATATCTACCTCCCAAACATCTCAAGCTCTGCAATTTTCATACCAGCTTCCAAGTCAGCAGCCAGTCAACAACAGTCACCTTGACATAACTAGGTAACCCATGCAACTGTTCTTGAAAATAGTCCAAAATTTTAAAGAATGTTGTCATTGTTGGGTCTTCCACTCACATCCTGTTAATGGATAAAGAAGAAAACACTGTATATACTGCATGCACAATAGAACACCCTCTATTTTATCAACACGTCATCCTAAACCAATCAAAGTTCCCATTTTACTTTGCTTTGATTAAGTCTAGAGTCCTATCAGTGTTTGTTCCACAGACCTACCTTTTTCCAGAGTTTATCCATTGGTTGGTTTCTGCCATGTACCCTCAAAAATTATTTGTCATGAAACAATTGGGGGAAAATGTCTTCCAGGTGTCGTCTCAGTTTATAAGGAAATCATTTTGTTACCCCTTTGCAGATTCATATATGAGTTTTACTGATGAATCCCTCTCTACATATTTTCAGTAATTGTCAGGGCTTGAGTTTACCTAAATTGTATTTTTATCTCATGAATGAAAAGGAAAATTTCTCCTTGGAGTCACGAAATTTTCCTTTAATTTTCTTTGTTGAAGATGTAGGACCAATTCTCCAAATTTTGGCCAAAATCCTAGGGAGAGAAGATGCTATGGTGGTAGATAAGTTAATTCTGGGAATTTTTTCTTTAATGATGAAGCCTAGAGTAGTTTTGGATATTCCCACTTATCTGGAGAGTGCTATCAATAATCAGTTTATGATTTTATCAATCACTAGTAGTTTTAGGTTTCCTTCTCTAGTCACCTATTTGTTTCTTTATAGTAATGTGGATAGCTTTACCTAGTTGGGGTTGAATATTGTTGATGTGAATAAAAACAAAAATTCAGTGGTCTTTTGGACATAGTTGGTAAGAAAGGAGGTGGGAAATGAAGGACTATTTGAATTTACCTCCTCTTTCCTTCCTATTGTATATTCAATTTTAAATGGAGTGTCTGCACCAATATTATTGCCTAAAGCCCAATCCTTTTTGAAACTAAGTGAATATGTGAGATATGGAGATTGGTTTGTTGATGAAGACTATACTGAAATTAGATTAAAGGTCATTTGTTTAAACTGCCCAGGACAATAGGGTCATTCATTGCAAACACCAGACAAGCCCTGGAAGACGCTCACAAAATGTTAACTGACATGCATTTGTCATTGGAGTTGAAATGAGCTTATGACCCATACCATGTGATTTCAAACTGCAGAGTGGAGAATGAATATTATCCATTTTTTCACAAATCAAGGCCAGAAATGGAGAATCTTGCAAATGGAGGACAACCTTCTGCATCTGTGAAAATGGAGGTGGAAACCTCTCATCTTGCTGAGAAGGGGCTTAAAAGAGGAAGAGAGAAATTAATTGATTTGGAGAATGATGCAAAAAATGAAGCCAAGAAGGAAAAGACAGTGGAGGAGGGTAGTTCTTCAGTTATGCCTGGATTTTCTTTGCAATTGGGAGACATTTCTTGTACTCCTTCATCTCCTCTTCCTGAAGGTACAAGTCATGATTCTTTGTCTAATGTTAAACAAGTTTTCCCACAAATTGAAGAAAGGAACAAGAAAATAAGAGATAAAATTGAGACTCAGTCAAAGGCTCAAATTTCCCTTGAGAAAACTAGACTATTAACAACCATGGAATTAGAAAAAGATCAACTGAGGATAAATTTCTCCCATCCTTCAACTATGAATGTAACTTCTACTACCTCTTTCAGAACCGTTAATATGATAGTGGATGCTAAGAAAATCCCTCTTCCTGATAAGATTAACTTGCATATGCAAACATGACAATTAATCTTTAATGATTTGAATACGACTACTTTAGCTACTACGAAAGATGAAAACATGTTGAGAAAAGTGATCAAACTTTTGAAGTTGGAAAAAGCTAACTCAAGAGATTATTCCACACAAAATGAGGAATTGAAGAAAATAATTGTTAACATTGGTGTTGATCCTAAAGAAAAATCAACAATTCAGAAAATGTTGCAGTCTAATGAATCTGAAATATAGAGTTTGAAGAAGAATCTTAAGCTTCCAACAAGTGAGCATCCTATGGCTACTAAATTAGCCCAAGTGGAGACAGAGAAAGAGAAGTTGTTGCAAGATCTGCTGGCCAAAGATGAAGAAATATATAATTTGAGAGAGACAGGTGAAGTGTTACAGAAAAAGATAGATTCTCATGTTTGTACAATGGTTATTCCATCAAATTCAGAAGACCCTGCTACCCAATTAACTCAAGTCTCAAATGAGTTAATATCGGCATAAATTGATTTAGAGAAAACTCAGAGGGACTTTGAAGGTTCTTATAAAGTACTCAAGGTTACAGATAATGAGTTACACATGACCAAGGATAATGTAGAAAAGTACAGGCAAGACTGTCAGAATTCCTATCAGGAGATCAAAGAGCTGAAAGAGCAAGTGAAGGGAAATATGTCCCTTATACAAGTTGGAGTGATTATTTGGAATGAAACCATTGATGTTTTCAAGAACATATGGGATTTACTTATTATTGTTTGGGAAGTAAAGAGTATTGTGAGAGACCGTGAAAATATCATTGTTTCAAATAAAGACAAAGTGCAAAACATGGCCTCGTATGCCAAGAGATTGACTGATTTTATTAATTCCAAAACTTCGCAAGGACTGAAGGATTTCGGAATTGAATACATGATTCCTGTAGTCACCATATTTTAATTATTGTGCCCCATAATATCCCACTATTGTTATTGTTGTGCAATTACATTATTATTGTTATGTCGGGTAGGATTATATTGTGACCCCATCGACTCCTATATATAGAAAGGAGGTTTTGGAATTTGCATTGTCTAAGAGTTATTCATTTATTTAATGTAAAATAGGTTTCCCCTTCGAAGTGGCTGATTTATAATTCATTGATATCTCTTTTCTTCTATTTTTTGAGTTGGTTTCATAACATTTGGTATCAGAGCTGTGGATTCCAGGGTTTCGTTGCTGAAAACAGGTCATCGTGGAATTTTTGCTATAACGTTTTTTCTACAAAGTTTCAGACGCTAAAAAAAAACCCATTTGCGCTAAAACTCAAAGGAACTTAGTGGAAAAATTTAAGATCTTGGTTCGCAACATTTTTGGAGATATGATCTGTGGAAGTTAGGGGTTTTGCAGGCTCCTGAATTTCATCTCAAAGAGGAGACCTTAGGAAAATCATCATAACTCTCTCTCTCTCTGAGCATCAGATTGGAATTTTGTAAAAAGTGTTTGAAATCAAATGGAATGTAGTTTCATGTGTATCAATTTCAGAGCCAAAGGAGGAAACAATGACACATGCACGCCATACACATTCACTCTACTGAGCCAGTCTATAATTAGGTCATTGTGGGAGATTGGGCATAACCTTGCCTTGAAGAATCCAAATCAGGTCAGACCTATGGAATTGGAAAGAAGATTCAGAGGGCTACTAAAGGACCAAAGATAAAATCTTGGGGATCCGAAATTACAGAGATGCATCAGTTTCAATATAAAGCTCCTAAAAAGCAAGAAAAAAGTGTGTATTTTTTCCTTTAAATGCATAAGTCTTTTTTGAAAAATTAGTTTGAAGTGATTCCAACGGCATATTGAAGCATAGGTATCAGTATTGTGTTCTATAATTCCCCTTAAAAATAATTCAACACTCATGAAGCCCTCAGAAGGCTCTACTATGATTCATTAAGAGGAAGACATGCAACATGATATATCAAAATTACTAGACCAAGTGCAACAAATTTTTCTCTCACAAAGAGTAACAAAAAATGAAATGGAAGCTAAGATGGATGGTTTTAAGAAAGGCGTGGAAGATAAGATGGATGGTTTGAATAATGACATGGAATATAATATGGATGGCATGGAAGCTAATATGGATGGCGTGGAAGCAAATATTGATGGTATAGAATAAAAATTGAAAGGCAACATGGAAGACATGAAGAATGATCTAAAAGCATACATGGAAAGTTTGAAGGAAGGTTTGGCAAAGTTTCCACAAGAAAATCTTCCTAATGGTGAAAAGGTAGTAGAAGAAAATCATGATGAGAACAAAAGAAATGTTAATCATGATTTCATAGACTCTAATATTGGATTTAAGACCCACCATATTCCAAATATAGATATGAGGAAATTTGATGGCAAGGATCTAATAACTTGGATACCACAAATGGAGCAATACTTTGAGCTCTATAATACGCAAAACACAGAAAAGGTACACATTGAAACTTTGTATTTAGAACAAAATCAGTTTGTATGGTATTGATGGATTTTTTCTCGTAAACCACTGGTCACTTGGTCAATTTTTACAGAGGAAATGATAGCACATTATGAGGATACGAAGAGCAACACCACCTTTAGCCAATTGATAAATCTCAAAAAAAAGGGTTCAATGATGGAGCACATTGAGGATTTCCAAAAAATGAATATAAGGGTAAATAATTTTCGAGAGGAACATAGGATTGATTCCTTCATAGAGACTCTAAAGGATAACATCAACCATGAGGTTCACCTTTGGGAACCTGACACATTGGAGAAGGCATTCGGGTTGGAAAGAAAAATTATGGTGAAAATGAAGCCTACCACTAACAACTATAAATATGGAAGTGTTTCTACTCCTAGACTTCCACAACCTACAAGGTTAACACCACAACAATTGGAAGAAAAAAGAGAAAAAGGGATTTGAAATAGTTGTGATAGCAAATACACTAAAGGTCATAAGTGAGCTGAGAAGAAATTATTTTACATAGATTGTGAAGATGAGGAAGAAAAGGAACAAGAAAATTCAAAAGAGAAGGATATACATAAGGAACCAACCCTAGATGAAGAAGAAATGAATCTAACCATATCCTGTAAGGCATTGGTAGGAATTACCACTCCTCAAACTCTCAAGATAGAAGGACATATCAAGAAGAAAAAGGTAATAGTTCTTATTGATTCAGGTACCCATAATTTTATTCATTTTAAGGTAGCGAAGGAATTTAATTTATTTCTATGCCCAACGCCAGAGTCTCAAGTGATGGTGGAAAATGGAGGAACTATACATTGCTCTGGAAAGTGCCATAATATCAAGCTAACTATGGGGGAATATGTATTGAATAGTCCAATGCTCTCCATTCCAATGGGTGATGTTGATGTTGTACTAGGAGTACAATGGTTACAATATTTGGGGACAATAGGTTTTAATTTTCAAGAACTTTTCTTGAAATTATTTTCGGAGGGAAAGGAAGTTTAATTATAGGTTATCGCAGGGTAGCCGAGAAATATAATAAGCTCCAATGTCATGAAAAATCTTCTGAAGAAAGAAAAACGAGGCGCAATTGCACAATTATGATCACTAGAAGTTCCAACATCAAAATCATCTATTTCTCCAAATATTCAAAAAGTCTTGGACAATCATTCCAAGATGTTTGAAACTCATAATGGACTCCCACCTATTTGTGATCATGATCATGATACTTATTTGATTCCAAGAATTGTTCCTCCAAAAATCAAGCCTTACATATATCCTTATGTCCAAAAGAGAAAAATTGAATGTATGATTGCAAAAATGCTAGAGGCTGGTATAATTCAACCTAGTCAAATTTCTTTCTCTTCTCCAGTAGTATTGGTGCACAAGAAGGATGGATCATAGTGCATGTCTATGGATTATAGGGAGCTCAATAAGATCACTATTAAAGATAAATTTCACATTAATGTGATTGATGAATTATTGGATGAATTTCATGGAGAAATTTATTTCACCAAGTTGGATCTCCATTTAGGATATCATCAAATTAGAATGAAGACTGAAGAAATTCCGAAAACAACATTTCAAACTCATGAAAATCATTATGACTTTTTGGTCATGCCTTTTGGCCTTACCAATGCACCTTCTACATTTCAGTGGTAGATGAATTCCATTTTCAAACCTTTCTTTAGAAAATTTGTGTTAGTATTTTTGATGATATACTAATCTACATCAGGTCTTGGATGGATCATGTTCAACATGTTGACAAGATGCTCAAACTATTGGAGGAGAAACAATTATATGAAAAAAACTACAAATGTTTCTTTGGAGTAAAAGAGGTGGAATATATGGTTCATATTGTATCTCAGGAGAATGTTAAGGTAGACCCTAACAAAATTAAAGTCATTAAGGAATGGAAAGTCCCCACAACCATAATGAAGTTGTGAGGATTTCTCGGGTTAACATGGTATAATCGCAAGTTTTTTAATAATTATAGGAGAATAGCAGCACCTCTAACAACACTATTGAAGAAAGATGAATTTTCATGGACTCCTGAAGTAACTAAGGCCTTTGAACATCTTAAAGAGGAAATGTGCCAAGCACCAGTCTTAGCTATGCCAAACTTCACAAAAACCTTTATTATGGAATGTGATGCCTCAGGAAATGGAATTGTTGTTGTTTTAATGGAAGAAGGAAGAACCATTACTTTTGAAATCCATCTAATCTATAGAAATTATACAAACATATGTATATCAATAGATTCAATCCGATCAAGAAATGTACTAAAGCTAGATACTAAATGCTTCTACAAATCAATTGTGGAAAATAAACACGATCACCAATCACAACAAGTGAAGAAAGAAACGAATCAAACCACAACACAGATATTTTCCTGGGGAAATATTACTGCTCAAAACCCCTCTATATTCTATTGTATATTCACCATTGAATCATGAAGCAATTACAATGCACTCTTCTCAGAAGAGTCTCCTGCACTCTCACAACTGTCTCACACTGACCCAAACAAAATAGACCAACAATTAGAAAATTCTCAGCCTCTAATCAACCTGCCTTTCTTGCGCAATTCATGTGGAATGCAATCCCTATTATTTAAGAATTTCAGCCTTCCAAAACTACGCAAGGATCATGGGAAATCCAATGGATGTCTGGTTTCATGCGGGCAACCTACTAATGATACAACTGATAGTTAACATCCCTTTAACCTTTGTCTCAAATGGATCTCGACTTGAACTGACATACATGCATATATTAATAGTAAATCATCAGTTGCATGTTAGATCACTAATTTTGAATTAAATATGATTTAATTCACTCAGATCTCTCTCTAGTGCAACAAACAGTTAAAACTAGTTCAACTAACTTTAACTCACCTAACTGAGTTAACTGATTACTCATGCATTAAATTAATGCACCAACTGCAATTCGAACTCCATAAATAATAGAATCACTCTGCATGCCTCACAAATCAGCCTCAACTCAAAATTCATGGGCTAACTGAGTTTTTCACACTCAGTTAACTATTACAAGTGATTATGAGATAAGATTACATTTTACTGTCCAATTTAATTAAGGGAAAATCAAATTAGACATTGCACCAATTTATTAAATTAAAATGGATTTCACACTAATGCATCGCTAGGACCTGTGGTCCACACTAGTATGTGTCCTACAATTTATTGTTGACCTTCAACACTCCCTATCAAGAAGAAAGGGATTATCTGCCACCCCGATCCTACCACTATGTTATTCGAATTTTCTCTTGGCGAGCACCTTCGTCAGAGTATCTGCATCCTAATATTGCGTGGGAATGCACTAATGTAGCATAATGCTCCTCTGGACACAATATATGAGATGGTGTTACTGGATGTCGATGTGCTTGGACCTATCATGGACTACTGGATTAACCGAGAGTTTAATGCAAATCTGGTTATCACAGTGTATCACCGTTGGATCCATCTGAGAACTAAACAAATCAACCAGGATATTTCTTATCCAGATGGCCTCACATGCAACATGACTTGCTTCCATGTACTCTGCCTCGGCTAAAATGAGCACCACAGATCGCTGCTTCCTGCAGTACTAAGAAACTATTGTCGATCCTATGTTGAAGATCCCTCCTGATGTGCTCTTTCTATCTGATGGACTGCCTGCCCAATCTGCATCTGTGAAGCCTTGAAGCTTCACTCCCTTTGTTCGTCTTTACCATAATACATACTCTGTAGTTCCCCTGATATATCTCAATACATGCTTGATTGGTCAGCTTAACCATTGCTTGAATCAGTTGGTTAACTGCGTAGCAAATGTATGGTTTGGTGTTCACCAAGTACATCAGTGAACCAACTAGCTGCCTGTAGACAGTAGCATCCACTACTTCTCTTGAAGTAGCATCCTCTTTCCTAAAATTTCATGGAATAGGAGTATCCATGGGCTTACAACTCTCCATGTGAAACTTACCCAGAATCACTTTGGCATACTTGCCTTGAGAAACAAATATTTTACCATTCCGCTGGCATATTTCCAAACCAAGGAAATAGTGAAGGAGTCCGATGTCCTTCATTTTGAACTCCCTTGCAAGATACTCCTTGCAAGAAGTTATGAGCTACTCATCACCTATAAAAATTAGATCATCAACATAAAGTACGATAATCAAGAGCTTACCATCAACCACAATTTGGTACAAGTTTTCATCCGCTTCACTTTTGGTGAAGCCCAACCTAGTGAAATAGCTGTCAATACGAGTGTACCGAGCACAAGGTGCTTGCTTAAGCCCATACAATGCTCTCTTGAGTCGGCACACATGCAACTCACTGTAAAAGATCTCAAAACCTTCTGGGTGCTCTATGTATACTTCTTCCTCAGTAAATCCATTGAGAAACACAATTTTCACATCCATTTGATGTATCTGCCACCCCATCTATGCCGAGAGTGCAAGGATAAATATAATGGAAGAGTATCTTGCAAATGGTGCGAAAGTATTCTCATATTCAATCCCCTCAACTTGTGAGATCCCTGGGCCACAAATCTAGCCTTATAATTCTCCACACTCAAATCTGCCGCTTGCTTCACCTTATAGATCCATCTAGATCCAACCACTGATTTTCCGATCGGTCTTGGGACAACTTCCCCTGCACTATTGTTAATGATGGAGTCATACTCCTCAACCATAGCGTCAACCAAAATTGGTTGTTGCACTTCTTCCTCAAAGGAGGATGCACTAGAAAATTTGGCGGAAATTTCGACAGCCAATTCGTCGCTATTCCGACACATAGTCGTCGCAAGAGTGACAGTTCGAGGGTGGACAAACCGTGGTTTGTCATGCCGTCGCAGTTCCGACGCACGTAAAAAGTGTCGCACTATCGACACTTCTTCCGTCGCTTCCGAACAAGCGTCACTCTTCCGACGTCTCACAAACCGTCGCGCCTCCGACGTTTGTAAACTATCGCACTTCCGATGAAATGTGGTTCGACGTTTGGAACGTCGCTCTTTCGACACTTGTAAACGGTCGCAATTCTGACCCAACGTGGTCCGACGTTCTGGACGTCACTCTTCCGACGTCTGTAAGATGTCGCAATGCCGACGATATGTGGTCCGACGTTTTGAACATCGCTCTTCCGACATTTGTAACGTCTCTCTTCTGACGTTTGGAACGTCGCTCTTCCGATGTTTGTAATCTGTTGCAATTCCGACGAAATGTGGTCCGATGTTTTTATACTGTCTCTCTTCCGACGTTTCTATGTTGTTGCAGTTCTGACGTCTACAAGGCGTCGGTAGACCGACGGAGGGTTCAATTTAAAAAAAAAAATTTGAAACTTTAAAAGACGAGAAACGCTATTTTGAATATATTATATGAAGTAAAACAGTCCATGAAGTCATTACATTTTCACATCTGAAGATTGGAACCCAAATATTCATCCAGAAAAGTGGAAGTCCCACCCTAGACAGTGATAGAAAAATACCCCATGTCACATACAGGGACTTGATATAAAACCCAGTAACGGTCCACATGGAGATTATCGATAAATCTAAGAAAGCATCCAAGTATGCCCGAGGCATCTATAAGAAAGTGAAATAGCAGTATGTAGAATAGTAAACAACAGATAGAGTACTGACGTCCATTGTTCCAAATACAAATTAAAGTACCCAAAATCCTTGAACAGAGAAAAACGCTAATCATGTGAGTGTGATGTGTCCAAAATATAAAAATACCATCAGACCATATCAATAAACCAGCAACATAGACCAGCATCGCTAGTTTTGAAGGAAGAGTGATAAACATTAATCATTTTTTTTTCACAAGAGAAAAAACGTTGTTTTGAATATATTATATGAAGTAAAATAGTCCATGAAGTCATTACATTTTCACATCTGAAGATTGGAACCCAAATATCCATCCAGAAAAGTGGAAGTCCCACCCCAGATAGTGATAGAAAAATACCCCATGTCACATACAGGGATTTGATATAAAACCCAGTAACGGTCCACATGGAGATTATCGACAATCTGAGAAAGCATCCAAATATGCCCGAGGCATCTATAAGAAAGTGAAATAGCAGAATGTAGAATAGTAAAGCAACAGATAGAGTACCGACGTCCATTGTTCCAAATACAAATTAAAGTACCCAAAATCCTTGAACAGAGAAAAATGCTAATCATGTGAGGAGTGTGATATGTCCAAAATATAAAAAGACCATAAGACCATATCAATAAACCAGCAACATAGACCAGCATCACTAGTTTTGAAGGCAGAGTGATAAACATTAATCATTTTTTTTTTCACAAGAGAAAAAACGTTGTTTTGAATATATTATATGAAGTAAAACATTCCATGAAATCATTACATTTTCACATCTGAAGATTGGAACCCAAATATCCATCCAGAAAAGTGGAAGTCCCACCCCAGACAGTGATAGAAAAATACCCCATGTCACATACAGGGACTTGATATAAAACCCAGTAACGGTCCACATGGAGATTATCGACAATCCGAGAAAGCATCCAAATATGCCCGAGGCATCTATAAGAAAGTGAAATAGCAGTATGTAGAATAGTAAAGCAACAGATAGAGTACCGACGCCCATTGTTCCAAATACAAATTAAAGTACCCAAAATCCTTGAACAGAGAAAAACGTTAATCATGTGAGGAGTGTGATATGTCCAAAATATAAAAAGACCATTAGACCATATCAATAAACCAGCAACATAGACCAGCATCGCTAGTTTTGAAGGCAGAGTGATAAACATTAATCATTTTTTTTTCACAAGAGAAAAACGATGTTTTGAATATATTATATGAAGTAAAACAGTCCATGAAGTCATTACATTTTCACATCTGAAGATTGGAACCCAAATATCCATCCAGAAAAGTGGAAGTCCCACCCCAGACAATGATAGAAAAATACCCCATGTCACATACAGCGACTTGATATAAAACCTAGTAACAGTCCACATGGAGATTATCGACAATCTGAGAAAGCATCCAAATATGCCCGAGGCATCTATAAGAAAGTGAAATAGCAGTATGTAGAATAGTAAAGCAACAGATAGAGCACCGACGTCCATTGTTCCAAATACAAATTAAAGTACCCAAAATCCTGCAACAGAGAAAAACGCTAATCATGTGAGGAGTGTGATATGTCCAAAATATAAAAAGACCATCAGACCATATCAATAAACCAGCAACATAGACCAGCATCGCTAGTTTTGAAGGCAGAATGATAAACATTAATCATTTTTTTTCAGAAGATAAAAAACGCTATTTTGAATATATTATATGAAGTAAAACAGTCCATGAAGTCATTACATTTTCACATCTGAAGATTGGAACCCAAATATCCATCCAGAAAAGTGGAAGTCCCACCCCAGACAATGATAGAAAAATACCTCATGTCACATACAGGGACATGATATAAAATCCAGTAACGGTACACATGGAGATTATCGACAATCTTTCGTACACTTCGACAAAGAATTCATACTAACAATGTGAGGAGTGTGATATGTCCAAAATATAAAAATACCATAAGACCATATCAATAAACCAGCAACATAGACTAGCATCGCTAGTTTTGAAGGCAGAATGATAAACATTAATCATTTTTTTTTCAGAAGAGAAAAAACGTTGTTTTGAATATATTATATAAAGTAAAATAGTCTATGAAGTCATTAAATTTTCACATCTGAAGATTGGAACCCAAATATCCATCCAGAAAAGTGGAAGTCCCACCCTAGACAATGATAGAAAAATACCCCATGTCACATACAGGGACATGATATAAAATCCAATAACGGTCCACATGGAGATTATTGACAATATGAGAAAGCATTCAAATATGCTCGAGGCATCTATAAGAAAGTGAAATAGCAGTATGTAGAACAGTAAAGCAACAGATAGAGTACCGATGTCCATTGTTCCAAATACAAATTAAAGTACCCAAAATCCTTGAATAGATCAAGAAAAACGCTAATCATGTGAGAATTCTAAGTAAGGTTAATCTATTAACATTGCGAATAAAATTACACCGAAGTCAAAAACATTGCCTGGCCATACTCATGGCAAATTTGTCATCAAAAAATCAAAAAATTAAGAAGACTGCCCTCATACGGGGAAACCAGTCTTGAACGTTTAATTTACAGAATTTAAAAATATTACAAAGGTCCAACACAGTAAAATAATCTAAAAGCAACCCAATTAAGTGGGCCTGCTAAGCAAGAAAAAAAAATTAACCAAACTACTCCTCCGGTGGTTCCTCCACGATTCGACACCATCCTTCGGAAGGTCAAGGATCGCTAGGTGCTACCTCCACATGCATGCCACGGCTCCCCTCCTGAAGGCCCGAATGCTGGCCAGATTTTTCCAAGCTCAGACCTGCCGGACGGGTGCATTCTTCCTCCGTTTGGGCCTCCTCGCGGAAGACCACAGTGACTAAAGCCGTGATTCGTGGGTGGTTGAAAGAGCAATTAAAGGAAAATTGCACAGTGCACGTTGTGGGAGAAGGTGAACTAGCGGTGGGGAAGCGAGGAGCAGGGGAATCCATACGGTGGCCAGATCCTACAAGCCAACCCCGCCCACTCCTAGTATTTGGATATCGACTTGCGTAATAATCACTGGAATGGCCGGAAGTCGACTCTATTGAGGGGCAGGAGGGAGCGTGCAGGGGTTGACCTCTAGTGCTCCCCATGCGGCAATGCATCCTATGACGCACGTGAGGCATGGGTGCAATCTCAGGCACAATGGGCACAAGAGGAGACGGAGAAGCAGAATTCCAATTAACAGAGGAAGACATACAGAGACAGAACCAAGAGAAATGCAAATATGCAGCAAGGTCTAGGCAGTAATTCAGCTGGCCACTTCTCCTTATCGTCACAGTTAGCAAGCAATGTAATCCAGCAACCGACTTGTCTGAAAAACCATGGCTAAACGCCATTTTGTCGACCCGACTGCAATGCAATCAAAGGACGCCCATCATAATTAATCTCTGATCATTAATAACAAGAGCCGAAGGCCGGATCAAATTGGAGCGTGCATAATCGCTAATAGGAGTGGAGGTCCGATCTTGAACAGTGTTAAAAAGTTATTAATGCGGATTTGATGTGAAAACTTAATTGAACAACGTTAAATGTTAATGCGATTGATATGAAATCGCCATATCCATGTCCCATCGCCTTAAACGCCATCGAATGCACCGCAGACGGGAGCAGGGCAAGTTTTTATTGAGGACACGTGGCAGAAATTGATTGGAGCAGATCTTTGTTTGGGCCGCTCGCGCAGTGGAAATCCGGAGCCGAAAAATATTAGGGCGAATTTGATAAGAAATTCATGTCACAACTTCCCTCCGTACGCCAGCCCAACTTCGGACCCAAAAAATATTAGGGCGGAATTCATTTGGTTTTCACGTCACAAAATTGGCCGACGTCAGCAGGCTATTTGAACGCGAATTTGTTTTGAATTATGGTTTATCGCCATTTGAAGTCCGACGAGCTCGACTTAAGAACCATTTTGTTTGATCCCATCTTATAAAATTTGTGTTGTTTTTCTTTGATAATACACATATTTATAATAAATCATGGGAATACCACACTAAACATGTGGAAAAGTTATATAAATAGTTATTGAGAACAATCATTTTTATGTAAAAATATCCAAGGCGAGGTCTGTGTAGAGAACCGGGGTCGTGAAAACTGTTCAAATATAAAAATCCCGCTTAATAAAGAGACAAAATTGTTGTGCTTTCAGAACCTGAACCGAGGATTGGACATGAGTTAACAAACAAAAGGATAGTGGAACCGGACTTGCACCTGTGGTCAAGCCCTCTACCAAAACCACGAGCGGAATCACAAAAGCGGGTTTC